>PVKE010019733.1:0-28199 GCA_004027555.1 Craseonycteris thonglongyai | reverse complement strand
GAGAGAGAGAGAGAGAGAGAGAGAGAGAGAGAGAGAGAGAGAGAGAGAGAGAGAGAGAGAGAGAGAGAGAGAGAGAGAGAGAGAGAGAGAGAGAGAGAGAGAGAGAGAGAGAGACCAAGACCAGTATGGCTGGACCTTAGAGAGGAAGGAATAGACTATTAGGAAAACAGCCTTGAGGGCCCAAGGGCGTGGGAGGGAATTGGGATTTTAAGCTTTAAGGAAATCATTGGGAGGTTTTAAGGGAGTAACATGTTTTACGTTGCATTTTAGAGATTGTTCAGGCTTCTTTGTGAAGAATGGGTTACAGCCTGGATTCACAGCAAACACTTGGGAGGCTGTATGTACAGCAACAGGTGAGGACGCATCCCGTAGGCCATCGTAGGGTGATAGCAGTGGGGGAGAAGTATTGGATTCCGGAGCAAATCTGAGGGGAGGGCCACCATGACTTTCAGACGGTTAGTGCCAATAAAGGTAACAGCATACCTGGTTCTGTCTGAGATCATTGCTCCTGCCCTATCCTGATCTGGGCCACCGGTTTTAGACCAAAATGTATGGACATCTAGCACTATCTGGAGACATGAGAGACTTTGACTTTAACTTAATTATGCAGGGAAAAAAACTTCTGTCCAAGGTGAAATTTCTGTTGACTGCTTTCTACCTAACTTCAAAATTTCATCCTCTCATAAGACCATTCTGATGGGTTTTGTTGGTTTTGATTACTGCTTTACCTAAGTGCCGAAAATGTCACATTCACATGTAGTTTCTCTTTTTTCTAAGTAGTTTCTCATTTGTTTTATTTATTTATTTATTATTAATTGTTAAAGTTATTGGGGTGACATTGGTTGGTAAAAATTTCATAGATTTCAGGTGTACAATTCTACTTTACATTGTCTATGTATTTTTTAAATTTAATTTTATGTTTGAGAGAAGATGAGAGAAAGGGAGGGAGAGAGAAGGGAGAAAGGCGGGAGGGCCCAGAGTAGTCTCCATACTTGTACATCATTAGTTGTGAAATGCTTTTATTCCACACAGGTGGAAACACACAGGTGGATATGGGGCCACGCAGGGCGGGAACCAAATTGGGGGCTTCCCACATGGGAGGCAAGAACCTTCTTCACTGTGCCATTCTGGCAGTTAACAGTTGTGCTACAGTTCAGCATATGGGGGTTGCACGGGTCAGGGCCAGGGATTGAACCCTGGACCTTGTGATTGTGAGGTGAGTGCTCAACCCCTGAGCTATCCCAGTATCCCAAGTTCTGAGTATTTTGACACTTCAGCTCTATTTCCTGGTCCTTCACGCTATCAGGCATTTACACAGGGCTTTCTGCAGTTGCTCAGTTTTTCCACATAAATACTACCAACACAATAGCAAGACTTTCGTGAGCACTTACTATATTCAAAGCATTGCTTTAAGAATTTCATTTAACTCATTTAATCCTCCCAGCCACCCTTTGAATGAGGACTCTTCTTATCATTTCATAAATGAAGAAACTGAGACAAAATTTAAAAAAAAAAAAAAAAAAAAAGAGAGAGAGAGCTTTTCCATTGCTTGCTGAAGATTGTGCAGCTGGTAAGGAACAAAGCCAGGTCCTACACTGGATGGGCTGCAGAGCTGCAGGTTCTTAGTTCCTAAGCTGCTCCCCTTCTCGTCTGGCTCCTTTCCGCTCTCTCCTATCACTGAAGCCATCTTCAGATTTAGACTTGTTTCTAAAAAACCTCAGGGCAACACTAGGAGCCAATTCAACTGGGCAGGACTTTCAGAAGCGCGAGGGGAGGGGACATGGCATAATTTAGAGGCTGGAAGTTTCAACCTCTCACCAGAAGGGCCTCTCATCTCCAAATCACCTGCCATCTGCTGGAGCAGGAGATGGCTGGACAGAGTTGCCAACACCAGAGGACTCTCAATGAAATGCCCCCTCTTCTCCTCACTCCCTCTTCTGACCACCACTCCCAGTTCCTCTGTGTGCTCGCCCCCCTGTGCTCCCCTCTCCATGGACTAAAGAAATCAAAGGTATTGGATAAGCTGTGCAAAAACTTCTCATTGCTTTCCAGGGTCATTTGAGGCTGGCCTTTAGAAACCAACAAAAAGAGTCATTAGTTTGTGTATTATCACATTTTTGCTTTAGAAATATTGAAGATTCTTTCCATAGTTTTATTATTAGAATTGAAAACAGCCTGAAGAATGCAATAGTTCAGGCTGTCTTCTCTACCTGTCACTACATACCTGTGTTCCCTACTAATGATATTAATGACAAAAAATTTAACAGAACTGAGGTTTATACAAAGAAAGTCATTAAGGTTTATTTTAATTCCATTAATGAATTCTTCAGCAATTACTATAAAGGCAGTAATTGTGATGATTCATCTACTATACGTTTTAACTTGTTATATATTTCAATTAAATAGGAGGCAACTTTTTTGCTGCAGTTGCCATAGGCAATTTTTTTTTATAGAGATTGGCAAGACATCCTTGCAAATGTTGAATATATCTAATCAAATCAACAATCTATTCATTCAACTGCTTGATTTTCAATAGAAGTGTAATTTTTAAATGTTATACAATGTGTGTCAGATATTTCTTACGATGATCTTAACTTCCAAATTAAAAACTGCAAAGGAAAAAAAGCTGTAGTTATAGTTGCATTAGACTATCATCTTATTTAAGTTAGGAAGTTTGCAATGGAGCATCACTGAAGAAACAAAAGTTTGAAGGCCAAAGGCCATTTTAAGTCTTTGAATATCTCCAAGTAGCTCGGAATCCTACAAATAGCTTATTTCTTTAAATTATCTTCAAAACAATAAGGTAAATTTCTTCTTTATTGGACAGTTTTGATTAAATATTCAGCAGAAAGTGAAGGTGAATATCTACCAAATGTGAATGTGTCCCAAAACAAAGTCATTCACAGATCAAAGCTATGAGGTGGCAGCTGTGTGATCGAAGTGGTGAACCCATTACCTCATTCATGCTTTGATTCGATGTTTAATATTTTTAGCAAATTTTTTGATTTAGTTCTCAAAGGACATCCCTTAAACCGTACACTGTTTAGATCTGCAACTTTAAACTTTTGATGTAGTTTTGTATAAGGCTTAAAAGTCAAGGTACAACAGAATATTCAGTGAAAAATATTTCTTTCCTCTCCCGTCTCATAGCAACCCATGGCCTCCATAGGCAATCACTCGTATTGGATTACTATAAAAAATATCCCATGTCTTTACAAAAGTACCCCATACGTGTGAATATGGGCTAGATGTCTTCCTGAGTTATTTCACATGTGAAATGCAATGACTCTGTTAATCTAGCACTACATTCTATTGCTGACCTCCCAGCCTTACTAACACTTTATTCTTATTGATCCTAGAGTTTTCTCTCTACACTCAAGTATATTGTTCAGCATGGCTATTAAAGAATGAACAGCAGAATTTTCAAAAAAAGGGTTTATCTGCCAAGTGTAGAGGAGGAAATGAAATGTAATGTGATGCTCACCTCTGGGATCCATAGGCATGTATTTTCAACAGTGATTTTACAAATAATCCAGATGCAGTCGTTATGTATTATGGTGAGAGTCCTAGGACCTAAGCCTACTTGGGCTCTGTCTTCTGTAAGGACTTAGGGATTTGGGGGTTCACTTAGGCTCCCAAAGTTGCCACACACACCCACTTTCAGGAAGCTGGAGATATAAGCTTCTTTCTGCATTTATCAAGCCTCAGTTCCATCATGGGTCTCAGAAATTTAGTAGGAAAAGACTGCATAGGTTGGATGTCCAAAAGGATAAATGGAGTTGAAAAACCAGTCAATAGAGCTAGCTACTTGTTCAGATTTGGAAGGAGTGTGATGTAAAGCAAAGCCTATGACCCAAAGTAGAATGTTAGAGCACACTCAGTCTATCCATGGCATTAGTCCATCACTTTTATTTATGACTTGTGCTTTAGATAGTTATATGCTTATTATTGATCAAAACCACTAAGCTATCTGAGGGCAGGAATATGGTTCACCTTGCCTCAGAATCTAACTGTATCTTTCAACTTGCAATATTCAATAAGTGGGTTAAACCTATCAGAAATGAATATTTCAAATCATCATAGATTACAGATGGCTTGAAACCAAATTCTTGTCAGTTCATATCAGGTCTAACTAAATAACTGTCCATTTGTCCTAAAGAAATGGAAGCTTGCTAATTACTTGGATAGGTTTGGACCCTATGTCTGTAATGCAGCAAACTATCTTTTGTATTGACCTGTGTCACAGATCATCCCTGTTCATCACACACTAATGACCAGTTGCATATGTATCACCTCTGGGTGTGTGTGTGTGGGGGGGGGGGGGCAGCAGTTACATAGGGTATCATATAAGACCTAAGACATAAATTCACTTCCTTATTTCACCTCCCCTCCACTACCATCTTACTTTGTTCCAGAAATAATTCCCTTTTGCCTCCACTTACCACACTAAGATGTCCCGCATAAGCCATCAAGTCCCTTTTTTCACTCCCACTCCCATTTTTTTGTTTTGTTTCATTTTCATTCCTATTCTGTTGTCTGCTTTCCTCTGTCAAATATCTTCCTCTTGTAAGCTGAATGTTCCTAAGAATGTGTTAAAGAACCTGGATAAATCATTCAGGCCATGGTAATTTAAGAAATAAATAGCCTCATAATTTGCATTTTAATAATAATTTTTGAACCTAAAGTCTATACTAGTGGAAATTTCATTAGCAGCTAAGTAGGGAAACCTACTTGGGGCAAGTGAAGACCTCCAACAACACCTTGAAGTAGCTTCTTCTGCTACCTTTGTGTAATAGTACAATTGCGAGAAGCCTTGTTGTTGTTCTGCTGATTTAGAAGTAAGCCCTCAACGCCAGAGCCCTTATTCCTATTTCTAAACATCAGTGGATTAGGGTCTTCTGAGAGTCCAGACCATGCCCTCAGGGTGAGGGTCTTCATGCATCTTGCAAATGAGAACATTCATTGGCATCAGACTCAGCAAAAATCTCAGCTTTTAACTTTTCAGGGGTGATACTGTGGAGCAACCTAGGCACCTCTCCATGCATTGCTTTCTCGTCTGTACAATGAGGACAATAAAACATTCAAGGGTTGCTGGGAGAAAAAGACAAGATAAGGTATGTAAAACACTTGGCATTAAGGAAGCATTCAATTCATGGGAGTCACCATCAAAGAATTTATGACTTAGTAAGGAGAACTACAAATGTACAGTCAGCAAGGCAAAACTCCAAGGGCATGGAGTAAGTGTTGAGTCTGACCATAACATGAGTAAATGAGCCTGTAAGACTCTCACAACTCCTTTTATGAACCATTCCATCCAACCACTTTCCTTCCTACTTGCATCTCACCAATAGACCAACATGGTGCCCTGGCTGGCAGCCCTTATCATAGACTTTACCTTCTCTGAATACAAAAGCAGCATATTCCTTCTTCCTGCTGAATCTGCTTCAAGGCTGTGCCACTGAGAAGGTGTGTAACCCATGGAGTTTGCCAGACTTTTCTTGAATCTCGGTCTCCTTATTTGTAAAAACAGAGATAATCTACAGACAATCTAAGATGGTTCTGAGGATGGAGTAAGATAATAGATGAGAAGCACCTCAGCTATTGTTGGCCCTCAAAATGAGCTTGATTGCTTCGCCTGTGATCCCAAGCATTTGGATGGTTTGAACAGTGTGACACATTGGAATAATAACAAATAGCTTGTTGATTTGGTGCTTTGTACACCCAGCTACAAGTGGTGAACTTTTAAGGTCCTTGCTTTTGCCAAATACTTAACTAGAGAGTTAGGTTATGAGGCTTTGGAACCCAAATTTGATCAGGATTCAGGAAAACTCCTCACAAGAGATGAAGCCAGCAGATTAGCTGAGTATACCTTCTTCATTTGGCCTACATTTTATGCCAACAGGCAACTTGGAGCCGGTTGGGCAGTGTGCAGTTCTGAGAAATGGGGAGAGGCAGAAGCACCTGTTCTTCCAGTAGTAAAGCCAAGGCAAATGGAAAAACCTTCGAAATATATCAGCACTATTGTTCAATGGGGGAGGCTGGAAATGTGCTTCAGAAAATCACACTGCTGGTGAAAGCACTAGAGTGCTGGTCAGACTGGACTCAGATTGTTCAAAGGCCTGAATGGCCCGGGGCTGGGCTCATTGGGAACTGGGCCCCAGGCACCGCACATTGAAAACCAACCTAACAAAGCATGCCTGTTTCTACTTGTGAGAGATGAAATTGATACAGGTTCTGTGATTCACTAACCCGCCTCTGAGGTCAAACAATTACAAAAGCAAAATGCCTGGCTTCCTTTGGCCACATGAAGGAGGCCTCAGATTTGGATGGCTAGTTGCCACTAGCCCTGGGGACTGCACCACAAGGAACTGTCAGGTTTAGATGCTTGTTATTATTCACTATTTATTGTAGTTTTGGCTCTTTCCATTTATTTCTAACTCCTTAAACATAATTAGTGATTAGTATCAAAAGAAAACTTTCATTTGTAAACAAAGTGTGTAGGAAGAATCCAATAGCAAAAATCTAAGAGTCTAAACTTAGAGGAAAAACAATGGCATCAGCTCCAAATATTTTTTAAAGATTTATTTTTATTATTTTTCACACAGAGAGACAGAGAGAAGGGAAGGGTCCAGAGAAGTCTGCATAACTATACATCATTCATTTTCGACATGGGTTCATTCTACACATGTTGGTAGGGGCCGCACAGGATGGGAACTGGGCTGGGGGCCTGCTGCATGGGAGGCACACCCCCCTCAAGCCAGGGGCTGAACCAAGGGCCTCCCACAAGGGAAGCACACCCAGTTCAGCATATGGGTCCACATGGGCAGGGTCCAGGACTCGAGCCTTGGACACCGGGGATGTAAAGCAAGCGTTTAACTCACTGAGCCATCCTGACTTCCCCAACTCCAAATATCTTACGTTGTATTGTTAAGGTGAGAATCAATAATGTACAGGGAATACTTCAAAATCAAAGGCACAAAGTGTAATAACTTAAAGTTGTAGATTTCTATTAAAATAGAAATCATATGTAGCTTAGGGAAATCTCCAACTAGAACATAAACAGTGCTAATGGATTCTCACCAAAGTTATCAGGAGACTAAGTATATAAGAGCTTGGCAAGTACATGGTTAAAGGTAAAACAACTTCACCCCACAGTGGTCTTTCATGGAGACCAACTTTGCAAAGTGGCCATGGATTGGGACCTTCTCACTGATATTCCTTTGGATGCAGACAATGAATTTCAGATAGGGAATTATTCTTGTATAATGTGAGAGGTAGCTGTGATTATCCAAGCAGGTAGGGTATTATTCAATGGCAAAGTATTAAGCTCCTCCAGAAATCTTTCTTTTGTATAGGGACATAGATGCTATGGAAAATTTCTTTTTTGTGGGTGAATTTGCTGAGCAAATTCAATAGGAGTGAGAGAATGACACTGATTATTGTTGATGACAGTTAAAAATGAAATACCTTAATGAATCTCATATTAAACTTGGTAACTGAGTCAGATTCCTGAACTTGAAGAGTTTAATCACAATGACTCAAAATTTAGATCTTGATCATTAACCACTGTGGCTTTTACCCACTCCATTTTGACAGAAAATTTAAAATCTACAAGGAAATTAATGTTTCAGAAAATAAGAAAGGGTATTAATAGCGCAACCCCAAAATAACAACTGCCTGCCTTCCAATTGATATCAATCTGTTAAGGACAAACTAAACTGAACTATGAACTCCAGTTTTAACAATGGTGTCTATATTCTGAGCAATACTATCAGAAGAGAGATCTAGGCATTTGTCCCTGATTGAAAATTTGTCCCAAGTTATGGGTTTCATTACGCAGTCAAAACACAAAAGCCCAAACAATGAAATAGTCTCCCTACGTTGTTTTCTTATATAACAATTTGGAAGTATAAGAGTTGTGATTACCAGCGGCATGTTATAATGTATGCTTACATATTGATTTCATACCAGAGAACTTCACTGGGAAATAAAAAAGAAGTCACTATTACTGAAAACTATGAATTTAGGGTTTTTGTGGCTAAAACACTGCTAATATAATTGGTGTACAAGGAGTGCAGTATTTTTATCTAAAAACCAGAAGCCCTAATCTCAATTCCAGCTAACTTTATGACATCATTTCATACTTCTGATTTTCATTTCTCAATGATTCCATGATTCTTTGTAAATTGGGTACCAGAATGGAAAAGCATCAAAAACAGCTAATCATAGTCAGAGGCCTGTTGTTGTTTTTGTTGTTGTTGTTGTTGTTGTTGTTTTACCATCTTCTTCCTTTCTTTAAGATTTATTTTATTGTTTGAGAAAAGGAGAGAGATAGAAGTGGGGAGGACCCAGAGCAGTCTCCATATTTGTACATCATTAGTTGTAACACAGTCTCATTCCACACAGGTAGATGTGAGGCCACACAGGGCAGGACTCGAACTAGGGGCCTCCCGCATGGGAGGTGAAAAACTTCACCACTGTGCCATCCATGTAGTTACTTGTTGCACCGCAGTTCAGCACATGGGTTTGCACAGACCAGGGCTGAAATTTTATCTATGGACCTCATGGTTGCAAGGCAAGTGCTCAACCTGTTGAGCTATCCTGACATCCCTTCTTGCCATTCTCTTAATATTCAGAAAGCATCCTTAACTTGATTACCAAAGCACAAGTGATATGACATAAGAAGACTGGTATATACACATTTCTTTTTAGGTTTTTCATATGATTATCAAAAATTGCTACCCTTGCCAAAAGTCTGCACCTTCAAAGCAAGGGGTGTTATCTAGAAAGATTTATTTCATACTGATTAATGTGGACCTCAAATATTAATAATATTTGCATGTTCTTAATAGGCCCTAGGATGGAATCAGCAAGCTTTTTCTGTAAATCACCAGGTAGTAAATATTTTAGGATTTGGGAGCCATACCACCTTTGTCATAATTATTCAACTCTTCCCTGTCACACAAAAACAGCTGTAGCCAATGCATAAATATATGAATGTGGCATGTTCCAAAAATACATTATCAAATATAGTCAATGGGCCAGATTTGGCCCATGGGTTATATTTTGCTAACCTCTGTTCTAATACTTCTTTAATGACAAAGGAGCCATCTGTTGTCATACATATTCTGTTTAACCTATTAATAATTTAGTCAATATTACATAATATGTTATGAATCTGTTGTCATGCCATACATGAATTTATCTAGATATTTATTTGATATATTAATATTACATTATAAATCTGTTGTCATGCCATATATGAAAATTTTTAGATTATAGTTTATTCTATTAATATTTGTGATCAATAACAATGAGGTACAAGTACCTCGAGTTAACTATCTATTGAATAATGTAGCCAATTCTCTGCCCTTTCCTTAACTCTTTCTTGTCAAGGGGGTTTTTCATAATTAGAATATTGGGAATAAGCCTGTTTATTCTATCCCTGTCTTTTTTGATACTAACCGTGTCCTGTGATAGCTTTTATCTTCATAGACTGAACAGTTCTGATCTTCATAATTTGTCCTTAAATAATCCTCTCTCCCTCATCTTGATCATTTTGTGCCTACATCACTAAGTCTCTTCAGGCTTTGTGAATCCTAGAAGCATAGCAACTAGACTGGAACACACTGTTCCAGGTTGGTCCCATAATCTCTTCCTAATGATGCTCAGTTGTACTTTTTTGACTGCAGTAAGCAATAATCAACATAAAAAGTGTGACATTAGGGCAAAAACTGAAAACTCAGAGGGTTATGAGTAGAGTAAACTGGACTACATGAAAAGAAAATATTGACTCTTGCAAAACACTCTGATCTGACTACTCATACATTCCATAATTCCTTTAAGTCTTAATTGTCACCACAGTCAAGCTTTCTGGAGTGTTGAAAAGAGTAGGAACAAAATCGACATCCTGCTTTGCCTAAGAATGATACTGTAGTAATTTAGAGTGAAGAGCTCTGGTAAGAGTTCATCTCTGATGGATACCAACAATGCAAAGAATTTACCGAAATTATACTTCTTCTGTGGGATGAGAAAACCTGGGACATAATTTAGCACCATGGGCTACATTGCTTTGGAATGAGTTACGCTGCCCACACCAAACTCTACTGCTAATCTGGGAAGATCTACCTTCACATTGAATTCTCTCCTCTGCCCTCCAGAGCCAGTGGGAAAAGTTTACCTGAATTTAGTGAAGTCAGTTACAGAGACTATATTGTCATTGAAAGTCCTGTGCAAAGGTTCAATTAAAATTTGTCATTATCATCATTGGGAGTGATCCTAAAAAGTTTACTAAATGAACATTTACCAAACTCCTTAGACACTGCGAGGTGCTATGGAAAGAATAGTGAGCAGAATCTTCTCTGCCCATTGAGTTTACAATATAGTGAGGAAGCATATGTCAATAAAATTCACAAACATTTTTAAGTGTGGTTAAGACAACAGAGGAGAGACCTATTATTCTCTAAGAGAGCAACCCTAAGAAAGTGGTGATTGACCTAAGATCAAAATGGGAAGGAAGTTTTCTCAGCAAAACAAACAGCACATGCAAAGTCACCAAGGCAAGAGAGAACATGTAAAAAGTAGAGAGAAAAAGCTGAAGAATGAGAGAGAGAGCAGCCAGACCCTATGGAATCTCAAGAAACAATAGGAAGTCTCTTGGGTGTTTGAAGAAGACGGATAGCATGATATGAGTATGATTGGTAATTTTAATAGGAACCACTCAGTACTCTGTGGAGAATATTGTGGGAGATGAGAATAAGTGTTTATGGACTTATTCAAATGTTAAGGTAGTTGGTAAGAAAGATAAGCAATGCCAGTAACTAGCCCAGTATAATTTTTAAATTATAGACTGTAAGGTGTCCCAAGACCACATACCATAACACAGTTAAGATGATTTCCTCTGGGAACATGTAGAAATCAATGTCCTACCACACAGCTTGATTGACATTTAATACTTCGTGATCTCAGGGACGTAGTTCTGAGGATGAAAAGTAAATTTAATTAACTTCTGTTTAGGAACTCAACGAACATAATTTTTCTTGATGTCTACTTGGTATTTCCATCTTCATGAATTATTTCCAGCAATAAGACAACTAATTGGTTTATCCTGCAATTATGGTCAATTCTGAACAGTGGGTCTTAAGTATCCTATTGGTTTTTGAGGGTTTGTTTTTTTATTTGCCTACATCTTTTTTTTTTAGTAGTTTCCTGGTATAAATTTGTGGGTTTTTATTTATTTATTTATTTTTTAATTTATTGTTAAATTTGATGAGGTTACATTGGTTGCTAACAATTAGTTTACAGATGTACAAGTCCACATCACATCATTCATGCATCGTATTATGTGCCCATCACTCAGTATCAGTTCCCCTTCCATCACCTTATATCTAGTGCCCACTCCCACCTCCCCCCACAACTCTCCACCTTCCTCCCCCCTCTCCAGGTAACCACCAAACCATTGAGTGTGTCCATAATGCTGGTGCCCTCTCCCACCTCCCCTCCCACTCTCCCTCCCCACTCCTCCCCTTCCCTCAGGCAATCACCAAGCTATTGAGTGTGTTCATAGGTCTCTGTGTCTTTGTTTCTTTCACTTTTATATTCCACCTATAAGTGAGGTCATGTTTCCTGATTCTTTCAGTCTGACTTATTTGCCTACATCTTGACACTCATTTTGCTCAAAAGAAGACTGTTTTCTCAATCAATGGAGTCTACACAGTTTGATTACATGTGGTACTTTAAGGAGATAGAAGAAAGTAATTTTGCCTAAGAATATAAATGCTTGATATTCAGTATATTATAAAATGGGTTCCTGAAGCTGATGAGAGGTTAGAAAAATTGATTTTTATATAAGCTTAAAATTTTTATAACCTTTCCTAACATTATAGAATGGAATAAAGAAAATGTTATTACCCATAATTCTACCACCCAGAAAAAAATCACCATTTATATATGGTAATTTTTTCCCCTCTCTCACTCTTTAAAAATTTAGGATTATATTGTTTATACATTTTGTAAAACCTTTTTTCAAACTTAGTATTATATGATAGTCAAATATATGTGTGTGTTTTAAGCCTGCATAACATTCTATCACTTGAATTTACTGACTTTGCCAATTTGATAATTCTAAAATAATGCTAATTTTCATTTTTTAAGTATCAGATATAATTAACTTTTTCACACATTTAACAATCTCCATATTCTTTTATGAATTACCTTTTTGTGTCAATTTATCAAGATTTGCATTTGTCTCAATATTTTGTTGTTTTCTTAATATTTCTTAATTTTTTGTAATGATATTATTAAAAAAATAATATCCTATATTTTCAGGATATTAGTCTATTTTCCATAACATTTATTATGACTATTTTCCCAGTCTGATGATTATCTTTTAATATACTGATAACAAAAGATGAATACAAGTCACGTTTGACTGTTGCAATAATAAGAGTTGCACAAAGTGGTTACCATCAGCATTCAGACACCTCTAATTATGGCAAACTACTGCTTGAGCAACATTGACCAAACTGCCCACTTGTATCACTGTGCATGTCATTTCAATTTATTAATTTAGTAATAATAAGAAGTGGTCTCAAACTTATGAATGCGTGCAATTGTTAGGCGTGTTGGAGGTTCTGTTGCACACTCATGCCTCCATTGTCATTGTACTTCCACAACATTCTCGAATTTCAAATACCACTTCAAAATGGTCGTGCTCTTTGAATGACAACCGTGTTTCTGTCATTTTCTTTGACAGTCCTGCCTGTTGTATGGTTACGCTAGCATTCTTTTGATTAATGCCATCTTTTGAGCAAATGTCATACTACACATTGCTGCCATAATTCAATTCAATTTCACAAAATAATACATAGATAAAATCTCTTAAAATGTGTATACATTTTTTGCCACTCCCAATATATTTATAGTCATGCACTGCTTAATGACATTTTGGTCAACAATGGACTGACTGCACAATTCTCTTATAAAATTATAATAATGCTGAAAAATTCCTATCACCTAGTGATGATGTAGCAGCCCTATAATCATAGTGTAATGCATTACTCATGTTTGTGGTGATGCTGGGTGTAAACTCACCTACTGTGCTGCCAGTCACATAAAAGTATAGCATATACAATTATGTACAGTACACAATACTTGATAATAAACAATTATGTTACTGGGTCATTTATTTATCATACTACATTTTTATTATTATTTTAGAGTGTATTCTTTCTACTTAAAAAAAAGAAAGTTTACTTTAAAACAGTATGTCATGTTATACCAGCAGCAGCCTCATACATCTCATGTTTACTGTGTCACTTAATTACATTATATTTTCTTGTACCTGACTTAATCTTGTGTTGTTTTGTTTGTCATGGTGCCTAAGTGTATGAAATCTATCACCAACATTGCCAGGAAGAAGCTGCATTGAGTGATTGACCTGGAAATAAAATTAAAAGTAATTAAGGACTACAAAGCTGGAAAATCAGTGATAATTATTACTTTCTTGTTAAACATGTCTCATTCTATCATAGCTACAATCTTTTCTTTCTAATTTTAAAATTTTATTTATTAAAATTGTTGGTGTAACAATAGTTAGCAAGATTGTATAGGTTTCAAGCGTACAAATCTATAATACATCATCTTTGTGTTGCATTGTGTGCTCATCAACCAGAGTCAGTTCTCCTTTCCCCACCATATATTTGATCTTCCATCACCCCCCGACCCCCTGGTAACCACTACATTTTTTTTTTAAGATTTATTTTTATTGTTTTTGACAGAGAGAGAGATACAGAGACAGAGAGAAGGGGGAGGGACCAGAACAGTCTCCATAGTTATACATCATTCGTTTTTCCACATAGTTTCATTCCACAGGTGGGCGTGGGGCTGCACAGGGCAGGAACTGGGCCAGGGTCTCACCCCGGGGAGAACCGAACTGGAGGCACTCCCCAGTTCAGCATATGGGTCTACACGGGCCGGGGCCGGGATTCAATCCTCGGTCCCCAGGGCTGCAAAGTGAGCGCTTAACCCACTGAGCCATCCTGGCTTCCCCTACATTTTTATCTGTATTCATGAGTCTGTTTCTTCAGCTCCTCTTCCAAGACGCCCTCCTGAATTGCTATGTCAGCAAAATGGAGAATGCTGTTTAGGAATAGCATACCTTTCTAGATTTTGCTTGTTGATAATAATGCTCCCAGTTACTACATTTTATTTATTATTTTTATCCCAATATCAAAGTGATATTTATCCCTCCAAACACCACCGCTTTGATCCAGCCAATGGATCAAGGAATTATAATAGCTTTTAAGACCTAATAACTGAGAAGGGCCTTTTCCTAGGTTATTGCTACAACCGAGAAAGACACGCATGCTATTTTAGAAGGATTACAGCATCTATGACTGTATCAAAAACCTTACTTGGGCTTGGGGTGATGTCACCGAGCAGTGTATGAGTGACATCTGGAGGATGACATTCAAGAGGTTTGCTTATGACTTCCAAGGATTTGCTAAGGATGAGGAGATTGCAAAAATCGACAAGGCTGTGGTTGAGATGGCAACCAACTGTAACCCGGGTGTGGATGAGGATGGCACTGAGGAGCTCCCAGAGGTGCTTCCTGAGGAATTGACTAATGGAACTGAAACAGGAATGCATAGCTGAAAAAGAGGCAAGAGAAAAAACTGTACGAGGAGAATAAAAAGCCCGAGAAAACTCATAGCAAAGGGTTTAGCAGAAGCTTTAGCAGGCTTTCAATAACCTCCTTAAGTCTGAAAACATGGACCCCAATATCAAAAGGTTTTCATTAATAGGAATATTCATGGTACAATGTCTGATTACAAGCAAATTTGTGATTAAAAAAAAACTCACACACACAGATTTCTGGAAAATGTGACACCACCTCAAGAAAAGCCTCAGATAGGTCCTTCAGGAGGAATTCCAGAAGAAGGTGTTATGCTCATAGGACATGACAACTCCACACATGTCAATGCCCTTGAAGGCCTTCCAGTGGGACAAGATGTGGAGGTGGACGACAGTGACATTGATGATCCTGACCCTGGGTAGGCTTACACCAATGTGTGTATTTGTGTCTTAGTTTTTAAATACACTAAGTTTTTGAAAAGTAGAAAAATAGGGGAAGCTGGGATGGCTCAGTGGGTTAAGCGCTCGCTTTGCAGCCCTGGGGACCGAGGATCAAATCCTGGCCTCAGCCCGTGTGGACCCATATGCTGAACTGGGGAATGCCCCCAGTTTGGTTCTCACTGAGGTAAGACCCCGGCCCAATTCCTGCCCTGTGCAGCCCCACTCTCACCTGTGGAATGAAATTATGTGAAAAACCAATGATGTGCAGCTATGGAGACTGTTCTGGGCTCTCCCCTTCTCTCTGTCTCTGTATCTCTCTCTCTCTCTCTCTCTCTCTCTGTCAAAAAATAAAAATTAAATTAAAAAAAATAAAAAAATAAAAATAAATCTTAAAAGGTAGAAAAATAGCTTTAAAATTTAAAAATAGAAAAAAGATTAACAATAAGGATTTATAGGGGAAGCTGGAATGGCTCAGCAGGTTGAGTGCTTGCTTTGCAGCCCCGAAGAAAATGATTAAATCCCAGCCCCAGCCCATGCAGATCCATATGCTGAACTGGGTTGTGCTTCCCATGTGGAAGGCCCCCAGTTTGGTTCTTCCTGCACCCCTTGCCCTCGGTTCAGCCCCTGGTTCAAGGGGGTTTGCCTTCCATGCGGGAGACCCCCAGCCCAGTTTCTGCCTTGTGCGGCCCCTGCCCACCTGTGTGGAACAAAACCATGTCGAAAACTGATGACATACAACTATGGAGACTGCTCTGGGCTCTCCCCCTTTTCTCTGTCTCTGTCAAAAACAATAAAATAAATCTTTTTTTTTTTTTTTTTTAAGGAATAAGGATATAAAGAAAGAAAATATTTTTGTTTTATATTTAAGACACATTTGTGTCTTAAGCTAAGTGTTATTACAAAAGAGTCAAAAAATTTTTAATTAAAAAGCTTATGAAGTAAAAAGCTACAGTAAGCTAAGGTCAATTTATTATTGAAGAAAAGTATTCTTATAAATGTAGTGTGCTGTGTTTATAAAGTCTACTGTAGTGTAGCGATGCCCTAGGTCTTCACATTCACTCACCACTCACTCACTGATTCACCCAGAGCAACTTCAAGTCCTGCAAGCTCCCCATTCATAGTATAGGTGGCCTGTACAGGTGTACCGTTTTTTGTAATATCTTTTTTATCATATTGTTACTGTACCTTTTCCATGTTGAGATATGTTTAGATGCACAAATACCATTGTGTTACAATTACCTACAGTATTCATTATGGTAGCATACTGTACAGGCTTGCGGCCTAGGATCAATAGGCTATGCTATCCGGCCTAGGGTGATAGGCGAGCTCATCTAGGTTTGCATAAGTGCATGCTATGATGTCCATACAACAATGAAATCACCTAACAACTCATTTCTTACAGTGTATCTCTGTCGCTAAGTGACTCATGACTGTATATGCACACACATGTACGCACACACATACGCACACGTACACACACATGCTCCCATTTGTAATTTGATTGGGAATGTATTAAAACTATAGATTAGTTGTGGAAAATAATGGCATTCTTTTTAATATTGAATCAGACCATCAAGAAGAATTGAACATCTCCCCACTTTCATTTTCTTTTTTATTTCTTGTCAAAATGTTATAGTTTTGTTTGTAGAGGTCTTCTATATTTCTTGTTAGAGCTGTTCTTACATATTTTATAATTTTAGTTTTTCATTGTAAATGAATCTTTTTCTATATCTTCTCTCTGATATTGCTGGAATATAGGGAAAAATATATATGTATTCTATCTGACTATTTAACTCATTGTAATTGATTGTTTATGTGCAGTTTTCCATTGATTATGACTTTGTAACCATAATCATAATGTCTGTAAATAGTAATTTTCCTTGCGTCTAATTTTTATTTGATGTCTTACAGCATTGATTACAATTTCTGTTAAGTAATAATGATAATAGTAAGCATCCTTTCTTACTATCAATTTTACAAAGAATGCCTCTGTCTAACATTTTTTCAGAGTATATTTCATGAAAACTAATAAAATAACCTTGGGAAATGCTACAAATTAAATCCTCTCAGAGATTTATAATTCATATTAATATGTTGGGAGTCTCAGTTCTGTAGTAATGAAACTGAGTTTAACCCAGAATTTCTAAAGTACATTTGGCCACAGAAGTATTTTCTCTAATTTGGAAATTTACATTAGTTATGATAGTCAAAATTACATTAATTTGAGTTTACTTTTTTCAATATTTTGTGCATCCTTGTCTATCTTTTGCCATACCAAAGTTTGATTTTGCTATTATTATTTTCAATAATTTAGAAGATAATCATCCTCTTTTTTGTTTCTACAAATAATTGTACTTACGTTTTTCAAAGCACTTCTACCTATATTTTATATTTACCAACGTTGAAGATATGACCATCCACTTTTCTAATAAAAGTCAGAACAAAATGTATGTTTGAATAATCCCATCACACATGAAAAATTTCATCTATTTTTACTTCATGCCAATCCTTTCCTCAGTATTTAGAAAAATAATTTAACTTTTTATCCAGGTTACAATCAGTAAATATTTTAGATTATATAACTTCTCTTTCATGAATTATGTTATCTACTCGGCAATGTAATTATATTTACAATACATCCCTAAGCAGTTCTATGATTATCTGGTTTCTGTGCCCATAGCTATTGTTGTTTTACACCATAAATATCTTAATTTTGACTTCTCATTTTAGTTCATCTCTGAGGCAGCTAAAGGATATCCTTAAGAAGTATCATAAGTAGGGCAAGTAGGTCATATATTTTTTAATGCATTGGTTAGCTTGAACAATTTTGTTGGGCTTTCAATTTAAAGAATGATTTGTCTGGGTATAACATTGTCTCACCACCTTTCTTTCCTTTCAATATTTAGTCATGTAGTAAAAACATCTGAGATCATATTTTGTTTCTTCATACTCTGTTTTTCTTCCTGGATTTTTATAGGTTTTACTTTGTAATTCAAATATATTAGCATAATGTATCTAGGTGTGAGCTTTTTTTTTTTTTTTTTCTTTCTGATTTTACATACGTAGTACTTGCTGAACCATTTCAGCTTCCAGAGTCAGATCTTCTATTAGCTCTGGGAAGTTTTATAAATTTTTATTATAATTTTGAATATTTCTTTGGTTATATTTTCTTTATTCTCTTTTTTAATATATATATTTTAAATATTAATGCCTTTTTATAGAGATATGTTATATTCAATTAAATACAGAGACTAAATGTATACCTTGATCAGTTTTGCCAAATGCATATATATTAGTAACTCATATCCCTATCAAGATATGGAACATTTCTATCATTCCAGAAAAATTTCTCATGCTCCTTCCCAGGCAATCCCAATACCAGAAGTAACCACTGATTTCTATCACCTTAGATTAGTTCTGCCTATCCTGAGTATCATATAAATAGAATCATACAATGTTATGTGAAAGACTTCTTTCTCATCTTTTTTGAGATTTGTTCATGTTGTTACTTGTTTCAGTAAATAATTTTATTTATTACTGTGTAGTGTGCCATTATATAAATATACTACAGTTTGTTCATGGATTTTTCTGTTCGTAAATACCTGGGCTATTTCCTGTTAGGGGCTATTATGAGTAATTCTGCTATTAACATTCTTTTTAGGTTTGTTATGGACATATTTTTCATTTCTTTCATATAATTACCTAGGGGTGGAATTTTGAGGTCAAAGGGTAGGATTATGTTTAACTGTTAAGAAACTGTCAACAATTTTCCACATTGGTTGTGCCATTTTCCACCCCTACCAGCAACTTATGAGTTTCAGTTGCTCTATATCACCACTATCCTTTGGTGTTGTTGCTCTTCATTTTAGTTGTCCTAGTGGGCATGTAGTGCTTTCTCATTATGATCACTGGCCACTTTTTCTTCTCTCTATCTATCTATTTATTTATTTATTTATTTATTTATTTATTTATTTATTTATTTATTTATTTATTTTTGACAGAGAGAGAGAGATACAGAGAGAGACAGAGAGAGAGATACAGAGAGAGACAGAGAGAGAACTGAACTAGGGGAGCTCCCAGTTCAGCACATGGTTCTACACGGGCCGGGGCTGAGATTCGATCCCAGGTCCCCGGCGCTGCAAAGTCAGTGCCCAACCCACTGAGCCATCCCGGCTTCCCCAAGGCCACTTTTTCATGAACACACATTAACACTAATTCACATAATTCTTTCCCCAATTTTATGTTTCTACCATCTCCTATCTCATTTAACCCTTTTAGGGAATGTAAAGTAGAGCTTGCATATTTTAGGGAGTGTCTGATTCTGTTTCCTATAGCATCTGTTTTACCTCTTACTGCCTTCAGTGGACATATTAATACAGTGATTAATACCTTTTACTTCTGGCTTCTCTACACTCCCTCCTTACTCATCTAGCACCCTTTTTGTCCATCCTTTTACCTCATAATAATTACCTGTGTTTTTCACAGTGTCCTGTTTCTATATCAGTTGAGGATGAAACTGATGCATTTCTAAAATTGTCTTTGAGAAGATGTTTCAGTTTTCTTTTGATGTACTTTTCCCACTGTCTATGCTATTTATTTTTCATGCTTACTCATCCAAGAATGAAAATCAATCTACTTAGACCCAATATTTGTGAACATATCACATGTACATTGTGTTCCTGAAGCTGCTCAATATGTACTAGGCTATGAGTTTTCTGGTTCACAGCTGGAGGGCAGAATGACATGTCCTAGCCTAGCTCAATATCAGCTTCTAACAGGAATGTGGCTGTACCTGTGTGCATTGAGATAGGATCTTCTCTTCCCCCATTGCCTATTCTCATACACTCAAACCAGAGAACAAAAATTCATCACCTTTGCGTGCCCTTTTCCCAGGATTCTTCCTTTCTATCCCCACCTGTGAGCCTTTTCTTGTTGAATGTGTGTTACAGGATTCAGTGTGCTACTACTCAATTGTAACATCCAACTTCATCAACTGTGGATGAGCTTTTTGTGTGAATATAGAAGGGATGCCCTGCCATGTTGAAGATGGTTTTATTCAGCAGAGGAATAGCTGACAGTTTTTAGGAAAGTAATGAACTCTCTCCCTGCCTTGTTTTGTTTCCAGCTGCAAATCATATGTTAGTTAATAGTTACAATCCTCAATGTCATGAGTCATGCTAATCCTGACATTTCTTTTAAGTTTCTGGTTATAGATAACTGCAGGTTTTGGTTTGGGGTATTGTCTAGAGTTTTTCTTCTCTCCCTTCCTTTGCTCAGGTCTTTATAAGTGGTTAAAAATAGGAACTACTTTCAAATAATAATAATAATAATAATAATAAATGCTTTCTTAAATGTGTTCCAATTTTAAAATTGCATTATTCTATACATTTTCCACATAAATCTTGGCTAAACTCATTTAATCAAATCCAAGTTTGTAGAACAACTAACCTATGTCCATCTTTTACATACACAAATAAAGTTAAATATTTAATCATCTCTTTAGCAGCCTTTAGCATTTTTAAGTGATATCTCACCAGGGAAAGCATTTTACAGATGACCAAATGTCCTGGGGTAAAAGGGTGCCAGAAAGCTAATCATATTTTTGTTACTTTCTTAAACATTTGACTAAGTGTATCATCTCTGCATGGCACCGGAATTCAAGTCAACTAATCTTTGAGTTCCTGTAAGGTATCTTGCACTGCATGAGAAAGTAGACGTATTTGTAAGACATGGTTTCTTGCATTGGGTAATTCAAAACCTTTCTCCTACTCTTACCATTGTTATGTGCAGAACTGGTGGGTCCAATCTTTGGAATTTGTGACATCACCCATATTGCTTAAAAATTGTTTGATTCATATACAAATGCTTCCCCACCCCCCTACCCCTTTCTCTTAAGATTGTCGTTACATCTACCGTACTAGGAAAGCTTTTGACTCTGATATTACATTCCATTGTTCTTTTGGGGTAATTAGATTGGTGAGGCGAGAGTCTTTGAAGAATAACACTAAGCAATTAACCCAGAAACTGAGACTGAGCCTTCAGTCCAGCTTTGGAGGCATCCTAGAGGCACCCTTTGCTTCACACAATGAAAATCTCAGACCTGCTCCCTCAGGAAATGGGCCTACTCTGGTTGTAAGATTCAAAACATAGCTAAACATTCAATCATCACATGTAAGTATATTTTATATGCTCTTAGCCAAGGATACTTTTCCAATCCAGAAGTAAAGCAACAAAGTTAAATTCAAATCTTTCAAGAGAAAAGTTTCACATGATTAGCCTTTGAAATACATATTCCTTAAGGTATCATAAAAACATTGTTCCTTAAAACCATGTTTATAAGAAACACATATGTCTCTCCCATTGATGATTTTTTTATCACCACTAATAAAAATAAATAAAACCTGTGTTCTCTTTGTAAACCCACCCCCCACCCCCCAAAAAAATCAATCTTGACTTTCTCAATCTTGACTTGCAACATCAAGGATACCAAACAAAGATAAAGGTTCAAGGAGAGAAAGATCAATCACCTGCCCAAAATATCTAGTATAACAATTCTGACCTTTTGATAAACACTCAAAATTTCCATGTTTGTCCATCAGATGAAAAGAGAGAAGCTTTGTTATTAGAAATTATATTTAAGAAGTAAGTTAGTCTCAATAATTGTTTGCTGGCTCCATATGAATTATTGCTTTCTACATATAGATGTTTGATGAATTATTAGCAAAACTTTGTTAGATTACCACAGGGCCTCTTCAAGTCTGTATTAACAGCTACTGGATCATCATTTAGTAGTTTTGTGCTCCTCTCTACTCCATGAGTAGGGGATAATACTTCAGAACACAAATGAGAAGAATGGTGTTGGATCCAAAGTTTTGGCTTGATAGAATGCTGTCTGTCTCCTTATGATAATTTCAGACACAACATGATTTCTGGCCATGGTAGAAGCTCAAGAAATCTTGGTTCCTTATCTCTTTTTTTAGCTTTTTTTTTATTACTGTTAAAAGTATTGGGGTGACATTGATTGATACCAATTACATTATTTCCAGGTGTACAATTCTACATTACATTGTCTATACATCGCATTATGTGCTCACCACCCAGAATCAGCTCACTTTTCATTATTATATATTTGATTCCCCCTCCCTACTCCCCACCACCCATCTCTCCCACCCACCTCCCCCTTACCCTCAGGTAACCACTAAACTATTGACTGTGTCCATGAGTCTTTGTTTCGTTGTTCCTTTCAGTTTTATATTCCACCTATAAGTGAGGTCATATGTTTCTTGATTCTTTCATTCTGACTTATTTTGCTTAATAAGTTGTTTTCAAGGTTCATCCATGTTGTCACAAATTACTATATTTCATCTTTTCTTATTGCTGAGTAGTATTCCATTGTATAAATGTACCACAACTTGTTTATCCAGTCATCTATCAGAGGACACTTTGGTTGATTCCATGACTTGGCCACCGTGAACAGTGCTGTGATGAACATTGGGGTACACATATCTTTGCTGAATAAGGTTTTCAGATTTTGGGGGTAGATACCCAGGAGAGGGATTGCTGGGTCATATGGCAATTTCATTCCTAGCTTTTTGAGGAATCTCCACACTGCCTTCCACAGTGGTTGTACCAATTTATATCCCCACCAGCAATGTATAAGGGTTCTTTTTTTGTCCACGGCCTCTCCAGCACTTACTCCTTGTCTTGTTGATTATAGCCATTCTAATAGGTGTGAGGTGGTATCTCATTGTGGTTTTAATTTACATTTCCCTAATTGCTAGTGATGTTGAGCATTTTTTCATGTATCTGTTGGCTGTTTGTATGTCTTCAGGAGAGAAGTGTCTGTTTAGGTCTTCTGCCCATTTTTTAATTGGATCGTTTGTTTTTTTGTTGTTGAGTTGTATGAGTTCTTAGTATATTTTAGATATTAACCCCTTATCAGAGGCATTATTTGGAAATATTTTCTCCCATTTGGTTGGTTTCCTTTTTACTTTGTTAATGGTGTCCTTTGCTGTGTAGAAGCTTTTTAGTTTGATATAGTCTCATTCATTTATTTTTGCTTTTACTTCCCTTGCCTTTGGGGTCAAGTTCATAAAGTACTCTCTGAGCCCAAGGTCTATAAGATTAGTGCCAATGCTTTCTTCTATGCACTTTATAGTTTCGGATCTTATGTGGAGGTCCTTAATCCACTTTGAGTTAATTTTGTTAGGGTGAGAGTTCGCAATCCAGATTCATTCTTTTGCATGTGGCTTCCCAATTTTCCCAGCACCATTTACTAAAGAGGCTTCCTTTTCCCCATTGCATATTTTTTGGTCCTTTGTCAAAGATTATCTGTCCATATATTTGTGGGTTTATTTCTGGGTTTCTGATTCTGTTCCATTGGTCTGTATGTCTTTTTCTCTGCTAATACTAAGCTGTTTTGATTATTGACGCTTTGTAATATAGACTGAAGTCAGGGAGCGTGATGCCTCCAGCCTTGTTTTTTGTTTTTGTTTTTCCGGAGGATTGCTTTGGCAATTTGGGGCCTTTTGTGGTTCCATATGAATCTGATAATTTTTAAAAAATCTATTTCTTGAAAGAATGTCTGTGGTATTTTGATGGGAATTGCATTAAATCTGCATATCACTTTAGGTAATATGGCTATTTTAACTATGTCGATTCTTCCAATCCATGAACATGGAATATCCTACCATTTCTTTGTATATTCTTCAATTTCTTTTAATAGTGTCTTATAGTTTTCCATGTTATCTCTTTTCTTTCATCCAGTGAGTCTTGCTAGTTACACACTCAACACAATATCCTGCTGAGAAAAACATCTTCTGTGGACACTATCACCTCTGCCATAACCACATATTTGATGGTACCTTTATGATTGAATTTTTAAACCATCTTTTGCCAAGAACCCAACTTCTATAGCAAAAGAATAAATTCAGTTTCCTACTGCCTATAGAAAAGGATAGCTCAGTCTTTCTGAAAGGAATATTCTCAAACAAAGGAGCATTTGAGGTAACAAGGTAGCCAGGTAATTGATACAACTTTCAGAGCCAGGTGAATGATGTGGGTGGCTCAGATTCTGTCCTCTCTTAGTGGCTTTTGGAAGCAGGACCTCCAGAGCACAGGGCCTGCCATGACAATAAGAAGCTATCGTGGACTTATGAGTACAACATGTTTAAGAACAAGGCCAAGAATAGGGTCATTATATGACATCTCCCATTTAATTTGCAGAGAACAGATGTTCCATTAATAGAGGAATTTCCAGTGACATTTTCAGGGATACATAAAATAATTGCCACTTTAATGTTTTTTTCTAGGCTTTCAAAGGAGTAGGAATGTCTTAAGGCTAATTGCACTCATCTTTAGTAAGAGCTTTATTGTTAGTATATCTTGTATTACTAGTTTGCTTTCAAACAGATGCCCTCATATTTTCTCTGGAGTACAAAGGAGCTACATTATGATCATTATTCTTAAGAGATTTACCTTAAATATATTTATTTAACCTTTCAATTTTTTTGCTAAGTGTTGTTGTGCACCCACCATGTGCTGGATGCTATACTAGGCACCAATATGAAAAGGTGACCATCCTTTACAAGAAACACAGAATCTAGTGTAGGAGAGAGCTGTAATACAGTCATGGACGTGAGTGCGGACAGTTATTGAACAAACAGGAATAGTATGGAGGAGATTCTATAGAGGAAATAGAGCATACTAACTTATAGTGATTCACCTGTACCTGGTATTTTGACAATTGCAAGTAGTCTGATGGGCAGAGTACAAAAAGAAGTAGGAAGTGACACCAAGTATATTGGGGAAAAGTAGGTTGAGGTCAGATTATAAAGCACTTTGAGTACTGTGCTAAGGGGTTTAATCTGTGATTTGGGGAGTCACAACTAATAGAAGATTTGAAACCAGGCCTGATTCATCAGTATGGTTTCCTTTCTTTCATTCTTTTATTTTTTCTTTTTCTTTTAAAGATTTATTGATTTTTGTTTGTTTGTTTGTTTGTTTTGTTTTTGCCAGAGAGAGAGAGACACACAGAGACAGAGACAGAGATAGAAAGAAGGGAGAAGGGCCCAGAGTAGTCTCCATAGCTGTACATCATCAGTTTTTGACACAGTTTCATTCCACACAGGTGGGCAGAGGCCCACACAAGATGGGAAACAGTCCAGGGACCTCCTGCATGGGAGGCACTCCACTGTGAGCTGGGGGCCAAACTGAGGGCCTCCTACATGGGAAGCTTGCCCCAACGAGAACTGACCTGGGGGCCACACCCCAGTTCAACATATGGGTCTGCACAGGCTAACGCTGGGATTTGATCCTCAGACTCTGGGACTGCAAGATAAGTAATAAACCTGCTGAGCCATCCCGGCATCCTTGGCATGGTTTTCTCTACTAGAGCACACTCATTATTCCAAATTAGACCACAACACTGGATTTGACTAAAGATCACTAACTAGAAATATATAAATTACCATTAGAAGCAATCAGTGAGTTTTTTATTATCTATCTCACAGATGAGGAAACTGAAACATGAAGAAGTTAAGTAACTTGTCCAAAGTCCCACAACTAGTTAGGTGATTCCAGACAATCAGGCTTCAGAGTCTCTTGTCTCAACTACCAGTATAATGTTTTACCCTCTCTTTAAGCACTTGTCTGTGTTCTACTTAACACAGGTCTTGGGGTCAAAGAGTGAAGGATACTCCCTAGTCCTGTCTTCAGATATCGTTTTCTTTATCCCTTCATGATTATTTGAAACCAGATACTGGAACTGGGCAACCTTTCTCTGTTATAGATAGAGAAGTGCTAGAAGGATCTTAAAAGGTTATTAACAGATTTGATGAGACTTCTGAGATTTTTACAAATGGTGCAATTATTTTACTACCCAAAATATTGAAAGTTAAAGGCTAAAACTCTAAAAGAAATATTATGTGCCTATAAATATTGATTACTTGGTTTTGTTTAAATATTCATGGGGAGTATGGAAAGGACATTGGGGTGCAAGCTGAAGTCAAAGGAAGACAAACAGGTTCTACAAGTGTTTCTCTTCATACATTGATTATTAATAACTTCCAAACAGTCCTTAGGGCTGTCTTCTTACTTTTCACTTACCAAAGAAGTAGGATATTTTTCTTAGAAGTCCAAAAATTAAAAACACTCTCACGATATGACCCAAATATTGTGGTTTTACAAATCATCTACTGGGTTTTGAATATATATATATATATATATATATATATAGTTCTTTAATAACTTACTAAGAATCAATATTTACTGGAAGTTCAGCATTAAAGATTTATTATGTGAGAGAAAAAAGGAGTTACTCCTAAGACTAACACCAGCACAATGAAAACTGATAGCAGAACATATCTAACAATATAAGAAAAGCTTTCCAGTAACCAGTACTGTGATACACTGCAATACAGTGTGAAGGAGTGATTTATCTTTCTCCAGAAGTGTTTGAGCAGAGATTGAATCCTTATTGGAAGGTAGTACTAAGATGGAATAAGAACATGATGTCTGAAGCTGGACTAGAATGGCTTTTGAAGGTTCCTCTAGCTCTCAAATGTCATGAAGTAATTAGCAAGCATTGACCTGCACAAAGATCTTAGTACTTCTTTTTATTATACTTATCCATTCCATATGGAAAAAGGTATTCAGTCCACTTTTTGGAAGTAGTTGTCATGTTCATATTTATTTTTATACTGCTAAAATTTTAATAGACATTGGATATATAGATTTATGTATTTGTGTGTGTTTGTGTTAAACACCTGTAATAACATTTAATTATTCTTCTGAACATCTTTATAAGTTAGAACACGAAGAGGCATTTCTATGATTATATTGTAGATGAAAAAACTGTGCCCTAGGATCTTTTCCTACCCTTCTATTTCTGATGCTGTAGATAGTGGCCCATTGAATAGAGTCCTTATATGGACATTTTGTTTGTATTTAATTATAATGAAAACTCCTCCAGATGAGGGGCTTGGGGCATTTGGATAACTTTCTGTAGAGAGATCTTATCTTGTTTTATTACCCTATAATGCATTCCTTGCACATGGCTAATATTTAAGAAGCACATGTTAAAGTGGGTTGTCATACTAGAACTTTCCCAATATCTTGGGTCAGAGCAAAAGGAGACTATATACAACTTATATCCGTTGAAGCAGCTGTAAGTCCAGTGTCCCAATAGCAGGGCAAATTTTAGGGCAAGTAACCATGCGATATCACTAGCAGTAACATGGTAGAAATGCCAAGATAAATGTGCATGGATGACTAAACAGCACTTCCCTCCATAAATCAGCTCTCAAATGACAAATATCTCAGAGGGGTTTGTGAAATTGTTTCAGCTCTTCTTGCCTTATGTAGGCTATATAAAACAGAGAACTACAAGATTAAAAGAATGTTTGTTTTCCTGTTGCAATATTCAGCAAAATTGATAATGTGTTGGCTAGACTGTGCAGGAGCACTGAAAGAAAGGATCTGAAGTCCTCTACTTGGATATGAACTCTATTGAGGAACCAACTTCTCTTTGCCTTGGCTCTTCTTGCACTCAAGGATTGACTATACAGGGTCATGGTTTTGCCAGAAACTGGGTCATGTTCTTTCAAGTCAATGATTTCTCTGAGAACTGATGGTCTTCTTGGAACTGCTAACGTTCCTAAGGCATCTTGGTAGAGACTACAACAATAGCCCGCACTCTCTAGGGTCTGTCTGTGTGCCAAGCCAGCACAGGCCTTATCTCTTGCCATTAAAATTCATGTGCGATACTCATCAGTCCTCCTCCAAGCTATAACATTAACTTCACTTTCACTGCTGAGACAACCCCCCAAAATTGGCCTATGCCAGCTCTGGTGAACAATTCTGCCTTTTTTTTCTTATGCAGATAATTATCACTTCCTCCCTTTTACCTTCTTCCTTGCTCCAAAGCAATGCTTCTTATGTTTGTGTCACGTTCATTATGGATTCTCAAGACAGCACCAGGAAAATGAGTGACTGAACTTCTCTGTTTTACGCAGCTCCCCTGAGTCACCAGAGAGGGATCCAAGTTTTTAGCCACCCTTGTGAGATAGAAGGTTCTTTATCAGCGCACTTCATTGCCAAACATGGGAGACGTAGACAAGGTTGTC
>PVKE010019732.1:0-28186 GCA_004027555.1 Craseonycteris thonglongyai | reverse complement strand
CAAATAGACAACAAATAGAAATGCAACTGTATCTATAACAATTTATTTCATTAAAAGAAGGTTTGAAGAAGAAATACCTTGCTTTAAAAAGCATTTTTAAATCTATGTAAGTAGATAGAAGCAAGGAAGTATCCCTGCTTACTATGTGCCAGGTTCAGATTCAGAGCATAGATTCCAGAACCAGAATGCCTGCAGTAGAATTCTAGCCCTGCCATTTACTAAACATATTGCTTTGAACAAGTTTGCTAGGCTTTCTAAAAATCAGCCTGTTTTAAAAATATGGCAAAAGTTCCTACTTTAGCATTATTGTTATAGCCATGTGATTCATTTATAAGGGGTTTCATAGGGTGCCTGATATTAACAATTATTCAATAAATGTGAGTTATTATCATTGCGCTATGAACCCAGGCAGTCTGCCTTTAGTGCCCCACCAAGCTAGTTGAAGGAGAAATTCAGACTGAAAAGTATTATAATTAGGATACACCTTTTATTTTTCCACCTTGAAAATATATCTGCTGTTGATGAGGTCATTAGCAGGAGGAGCTGCAGTCTATTCTTTATTAATTAGCACAAGCCTTACACATAGGTCAAGCTTGGCAAGCTGTTTTCTGTCAACCAACACATATCATGTCCATAAATCTAAGCAAATTAGAATAGAATATGTACCAGTAACCAGTGATTCTTGCAAAATGTAAATATAAAATAGTATTTTAAAACTATTTATTAATAGAATTATATTATTGAATAGACTAATTTACACTGAAACTAAGATGAATTATCAAACTGAAAATAAAAACATCAATTGCCTGTCAATATCAGCATGAGGATTAAGCATTTACCAGTTGAGGGAACTGAAGCCAAAGGCACCATAAACATGCAATATAAAAATTGCTGAATTTGAGTCTGTTTCCCAAATTGATACTTAATTTTTCTGCATGTTTGACTATACAGCAGAACTGAAGGTGAGGGGCAAGAATAGGAAAGATTTTTGCACGAATCATTTAAACTAGGAAGACTGTTCTCTGCTTGGCCTAGTTACCAGATTTCTGCTGAGGTGGCATTCCTTGGAGTGCTTGCCCTTGAGAACACATGCTTTTGTATTTATTCCCCAGGTTTTTCCCATTTCAATTCTTTACATTATTTCCTTCTATAATTCCTCTGGGGCTACCTGGCCTCCTTTTTAGACTTAATGCTTAAGTTGCTACTGAAGGCAAACTGGTAGCCACATAAACTCAGAAATGCCCTCTCTGGCCTTCATAAAATGGCTGCAGGGTCCACAGTGCAATAAAACACAGACTCTCCAGGAGGCAGGCATCTTGTTCTCTCTGCATCTCACCAGTATACTCTGACTGAGTGAAAATGCGCTAACCTTTTACCATATTTTGTTTTTTATTGTTTTGCTTGTTTGTTTGTTTTTGATAAAACCAGAGAAGTGTAGGGTATCCAAGAGGGATTTAAATTGTCTCAGACACAACTCATTTTGATTTGACAGTAAAATCCATTTAGATTGGTTCTCATGTCTCTATATGGAACTGTACATCAAAAAGAATTAAATAAAAAATAGAAGTTTGTTGAATGTCAGGTATTTATACATATATACTTATTGCTGTGAAATAACCTATGAAGATTTTTTGAAGCTATTATATAGATGTAGTTTTTAAATTTTATATAAATATAAATAAGTATATTTATGTAAGTGTAAATAAATTTTGCACCAAATAATTTATTTTTCAGCATTCCAGTTTTGAGTTATCATTTTAAGACATATAAAGTCATGTATAGTACACTAAAACAGAACTGCCTTCATTTTAAAATATAATGAGGAAAAATGCCATGTCTAACAGAATGTTTAGTGATTCACTTCAGAAAAAAAAACCAGTGGTAACTTCAGAAACTAACCTGATTATTTCAGAAAGTTACCTGGTGATTTTTCCATAAAGAATAATTGAAATAAAGAAAGGCAGGGACACTATTATTAGAGATCATGGTTGACAAATAGAAAAGTAAATTGTCCCATTCCTGAATGATATAAAATCCTGTATAATATGGGGCAAGACAAGAATAGGCATAAACACATAAAAACACATAGAGAAAATTTTTGATTAAATTTAGTTTCTGAAGTAAAACATAAAAAAAAAGATAATCTGTTTCTATCACTCATCTTTTAAAATATTTCTTTTTACTGTTATTGCCTCCAGTTTAGAAAATGGTTTACAAAACCTGAAAGAGTTAATTACCAAATATATTTGAGATATTTTGGTAAACTACAGTCAACACAGTGTACTGAAACTATATATTTTTACATATAAAGAGAATGTATTTTAATGTAGAATAATTTACCGAGATAGAAAGAAACATAGCTGAGGGTGTTATTGTTGATTATGTAAATCTGGTGTTTTTAATGTCTACATGTAAAATTTATAGCATTTTCTAAATATCTCAGTTAATCGTTCCATGAGTATTTATCATGCATCTTCCTGTGGTATGTTCTATCCTAAATACTGGAGATACAGTAGCTTAAAAGCAGATAAAAGTCAGCTCTGAAGCAGCTTATTAAAAAGAACAAAAACTTATGGACACAGTCCATAGCTTAGTGGTGACCTAAAGGTAAATGGGAAGGTGGATGGGAATGTAGGAAGGGAGTAGGGAGGGGGTATCAAATATGTGGTGATGGAAAAAGAACTGCCTCTGGATGGTGAGAAAATAATTCAATGCATAGATAATGTAATGTAGAGTTATACACGTGGGACCTATGTAATTTTTACCAATCAATGTCATCCCAATAAATTTAACAATTAAAAACAAAAAAGCAGAGATGATAAAAAAAAGTGTACATGTATGTGTGTGCATGTGTGTGTATATGTACACACAGATTTTAAGGTTTAAACAGTGATAATTACTAAAGAATATATAAAACAGGGTAGAGGGAAGCATGGACTATCAGGGTTTTAGGTAGGTAGCCAAGGCTGACCTTTTTGGGAAGTTGACTTTTAAATGCATAGTTTACAAAAGAAGATTCTGGAGATTCTCACATAAGAGGATCATCAAGGAGATCAGTGCGCATGGTGATCAATGTAAATAGTAGAAAGGAAAGGACATTAGATAGGTAAAGAGGTCCTCAATTGTGCAAACTTTATAGTCACAAGATTTTGTATTTTACTGTGAATGAGTTGGGAAGACATTAAAGACATTTGAGCAGAGGATGATGTTTTAATTGAATTCCTAATAGCTGTTTTGTTTGTTTGTTTTTTCTTTTTTAAGATTTATTTTATTGTTTTGACAGAAACAGAGAGACAAAGAGAAGAGGGAGGGTCCAGAGCAGTCTCCATAATTGTAAGTCATCACTTCTCAACATGGTTTAATTCCTCACAGGTATGCAGGGGACAGTGCAGAATGGGAACTGGGCCAGGGGCCTCCCACATGGGAAGCTTGTCCCAGCTAGAACTGAACTGGGGGCCTCCCACATGGGAAGTGCACCCCAGTTCAGCATATGGGTCCACATGGTTTGGAGCTAGGACTTGATCCTTGAACCCGGAACTTCAAAGAAAATGCTTAACCCACGGAGCCATTGAGCCATCCTAGCTTCCCTCCTTTTTATTTATTTATTTATTTTTTAATGTGAAGGGATAATGGCAGAAGCAAGGAACCCAGATTGGGGGTGTCATAGCATTTGGGCGAAAGATGGCAGTGAGATGAGGTTTGAAGCTGCCATGATTTAATGACAAATTGAAAGAAGAGCCTGGGAACGATTAAGTGGAGAAGTCATGGTGGACTTCAAGTTTTTGGACTTTAATACCTTCAAAACCATGGGTGACTATAAATAAGAAAGGGAGAACAGGAGGAACAGACTTATGGAACTCAGGGACTTAATTTGGATATAGTAGAAAATGGATATTTCAGTCTGGATTTCAAGGCAAAGATTTGGATTGGAAATATTCCTTGTGAAATCATCAGCGTAAGGAGAGTCTATCTATCTATGAGACTGAATGAAGTAGATAGTGAGGATAGATAGGGAAGAGGAGACTCAAGGACTGAGCACTGGTGTAATGCAACATTAAAAAGACAAAGTGATGTGGAGACGCAACCAAAATAGAAGAGAAGAAATAGGAATAAAAATAGAAGTAAATAACAATTTAGTATGGCATCCTGAAAGCCACATAAAGGAACTCTTTCAAGGAAAATAATTGTCTCAGATGCCTTTGAGAGACCCAATGAGTGAGTCTCCAGAAATGACCATAGGATTGTGTGATCTTTAGTGAAAGTGACATACGCAGTTTCCATACACTGGGGGTAAAAACTTGATTACAGAGCGTCCATAGAATGGTGGGAAGAGAGGCAATGAGCACGGACAACTTTTCTAGAAGTGTTCTTGTATCACGAAGAGTGATGAGGAGGCATCTAGGAGGGAAAAGGTGAGAACAAAGATGAAATTTTAAGGTGAGTAAAAGAATAGCATGAGTGTATTCCAACAAAAGAAGTACCGTACCTTAGAAAGAGCATAAAAAGTGCTGATTCAGCAAAGTGAAGGAAGAAATGCCGGTGTAGTAAGTAGTTCTTGGAGAAGATGGGAAGCAAGCAGCATCTAGCGATAAGTGGAGGGATACAGCCTTAGTCAAGGCACTTTCGCTCACTCATCGAATCATTTTATGAGAACAGTTTACAAGACCACCTTACATTTCTCCATGCCCAACTATCTAAACACCACTTTATGCTTTACACTATTGTGTGGCTCTGTGTATATTATAGTTAACATACGTTACACTGTAGTAGAAATAGGGCACCCAGTGTGTGATGGCTCAAGTAGACTAAGCTTACGGTATTTCATTTTCACATACTGGTAGAAAAATGTTCCTGATCACTGAATAAATGCTGTTTTCATGGGGACTCAAAATTAGAGGCTCATCTCATTTGCAGTTTGCTTTATTTTAAGGCATTGTCATGGCCACATGGAGCAGTTGATGAAGTGAGGAGAGAGGAGAGGGGAGAGAGAGCCACCTTAAAAGTCTTGAGGAAAAGTGGCTGCACATAGTGATTTATGCTCACCTTGTATCAGTGATAAATACTGAAAAGGGACCACATCCCAGGAACATGCAAAAGAAAATAACAGATTTTGTTGTTTGCTTGCTTAACAGACCTGACATATTATAAATGTACGTGTTTATTTCCACTGTGCTATGAACAGAAAGTAAACTCTATGAATGAGTTTTGTTTATTTCTAACGCCTTGAGGAAGGTAAGGCAGGTACTAGCCACTCAGTAAGTATTTCCTAAATGAGTAAAACTGAAGCATGGACACTTATTTGCCCTAAAAATAGTTTCCCCTGAGCCAGAAAAGGAAGCTATGTCAGCATTCAAGATAAAGTATCCATCTGACAATTTTACTAGGTTTTGCTTAATAAGCTTCAACTTCATAATGTATTTGCCATTGTTTCCAATAACACAAGACAAAAATAGACTTTTAAAAATATGGTTTAACTGTTGTGATAGATGAATACTATAAAAAACTTCCTTTGATATGGTTAAATGTGCTTATACTATTTTTTTTGTAAATGTTATTAAATTTACATATATCTTTTTGACACATAATTGAAAATAAAATTAAGTTGACATTGTCTGTCTAGAAGAAATGAATCAAGTTTTTTATTATTATGATCCTTTTAACTTTTTAACTTGGGTTATTTGATTTGACTGCTCCCTAGTATTGCTAGTTTAGGAAGAATAAAGCAAGAATTAAAACATTAAAATTGACTGGCTACACTCAGAATCTACAAAAGCTATCAAACTTAGTTACAATTTGGGTGCTTTCAATTAGTAAGTAGAAATGATATCAATTATAATATCTTATACTATAATATAAAGTATAAGGAATTGAAGTAGGTTTGTTTTCAAATATTTCTGCACTTTAATAAATGGTGTTTTATTAAATTATATAACTTCTAGACACACCATCACTCACTTATTTAGATTTTTCTGAAGTTTGGAACTTAAATGATTGCAAACTAATTATAACAATCTGCTTTGGGATATTAATGTTGAGAGACACCCAGAAGCCCAGCTTGTATGCAACAACAGTGGCAATATACTCAAAGTCATGGGTTTGGGAAGCATATATCTAGCCAAGCTCCATGGCTACTATGGCTGCCTCTCCATATTTGAATACATATAAGCATAGTGTTGACATTTGGACTTAGAATGCTCTCTTTCCAAGTCCTAATGCTTCTCTGGCAAGTGCTCAGACAACGATGTTCTGCTGTGCTGTTTCTGAAGTTGTTACTTTCTACATGGTCGTTTGGTTAAAGAACTAGTCTATAACCACTATCTCTAATGCCAAAATGTGATCACAGTTAAATTCTAAAACTTCTTTAGGCAAAAATCTTGACCTTGACTTTTGTTAATGATTCTATTGAATTTCCAGATAAGCTTAGATTTAAACTGAAATTCTTTGTGAGTCTAACTGAGCAGTCAATCTTCGTATTTTGTGAGTTCCCAATGAGATGAGAGGCAATAAAACATGGCTAAGAAAGTTTTCTTTTTCTTTTTTCCTCAGAATATCACACATTCCTTGGAAAACCCTTCCACATAACTTACTCTAAAAATTGCTTGTGCAGTTCTGAACTATAATCTACCAGAGTTATTGAAAACATAAAACTCAATCAATTACTATTTCCAAACTAGTGCTAGTTTTCTGACTAGCTAAGCAGCTATTCAAAGCTAGTTTTTCCACATTTATCTTTATAGATTTCATTATAACTTCTTTGATTTGTAAAAATATTAACTTGGGCCAAATCCATAAATAGGAAAACATAAAGATAAATCAACAACAATAATATAAAAGCAAAAACAAACACATAAAAACCTTATTTTAATCTATATTAATTGATGCTATTTAATGTCCCTTAATATTATTGAATTTTAATGAAGTGTTCCTAATGCAACAGGCAATGTACAAATTATTCAACTAATAACATATTTTAATTTTCAAAAAAAATACCTATAATGTGCTATACAATAATAGCTGTAGAGTATTGTTTTTGGAAAATTTACTGGGGAAGAAATTGAGGTGCACATGGGTTAGGTAACAGAAATTGCTTCACAACTAAAATATGAGAATCAGAATATAAACTTAGGCCCCCTGGTTCCAGACTTATCACCTCTATGGTGTATTTTCTCCATTTAAAATGTCCTGTATTTGCCATTCATTGATCATACTATTCTCTGTAACTAGAATGCAATTTCTGTCCCATTTTCATCTTTTGGATTCCTACTTATGTCTCAAAGTCCAATTAAGATAAATATACTACGGTAATAATTTTTATCTATACTGGCTAACTTTTTACCAATTTGTGAAAAAAAATTACAAATATTTCACCAGTATATAGAATATTTATGTTCTCCCTTCCTTAGTTCACTAGTATACTTTATTTTCCAGAATCCTTGTGTCTTGTTAGGAGTGTTTGAATAGATGTCATCAATGAAAATTACATGAGAGTGGTGGCTACCATTTCCAGGCTTGTTCCCAGAAATTTCTTTCCTAGGTATTTCCTACTCTCTCTTGCTTTATCTCTAGACTGGAAGCACAAATTCCAATGAAGGTCATCAAAACTCTAGAAAATAATGAAACCAGTCGATATCCTCAATTAACTATATCTTGACTTCAAACATCCATATTGAATTTTAATGAGTCTGTAATATATTTATATTGTCTTAAGTCAATGCTGTTTATTTGCTGTAGCAGTTGGTGCTTTAAAGATTTATTTTATTGATATTGACAGAGAGAAACAGAGACAGAGAGAGACAGAGAGAAGGGGGAAGGCCCAGAGCAGTCTCCATAGTTGACATTAGGTTTTCCATATAGTTTCACTCCACAAGTGGTCACAGGGCTGCGCAGGGCAGGAACTGGGCCAGGAGCCTCCCACATAGGCCCTGGCAAGAACTGAACTGGGGGTTCAGCATGTGGGTTCGCATGGGCTGGGGCCGGGCTTCAAAGCGAGTGCTTTACCCGCTGAGCCATCCCAGCTTTCCCAGCAGTTGGTGTTTTAGACCCTGAATAATGTACTATTTAACCTGTTTTAATAATTTTCAGTCTACAATGTATTTTCACAGACAATCTTATATTTTAACATTATAGTAGGCACATGCTATGGTTCTTATTATTTGCTGATATTGGCTAAATTGTGTCCCCTAAAAATCATGTATTGAATCCCTAAGCCCCCGTACATCATAATATGAGAGCATTTGGAAATAGGGTCATTAGAAGTAATTAAATTAAATGAGGTCCTTAGGGAAGGTTCCAGTTCAAATACTGATGTCCTTATAAGAAGGTGATATATGGACACAGACACACACATAGAGAAAAGACCATGTGAAGACACAAAGAGAAGATCACCATCTTTAAGACAAGGAGAGAAGTCTCAGAAAAAAACAACCCTGCTGATAGCTTGATCTTGGCCTTCTAACCTATAGAATTGTGAAAAAATAAATTTCTGTTTAAGCCACACAGTCTGTGGCTGCCCTAAAAAGTAATACAGTTGCTTTCCAGATAAACAAATAAAGCTTAGAATAAAAGGTACTTTGTAAATGACAAAATAACAATAAGTAGCAGAATGAGGAGTCAAATTTTGTTCTTTAGATGCGAAGTGGAAAACTCTTTCTACTCTTTCTGCCCTTAAAGATTTTGCTTGATAAAAATTAATCTGAATTCCTGTAATACTTATTACTTTTGCTACTGATTTGGAATGTTTATAACAACACAGGTATTTATTTTTTAATTATTACCTCACTATATGCTCAAATTTTAAGCTCATAGTATGGAAAAGCTATACATCTATAAATCTGTACATGTTGTATGAAATCTGGAACCTTGCCTTTCAGTTAAAAAAGAGTTCAATAAATATTATGCTTAAAGTATAAATTTATTTTAAGCTATATTTAAAATTTAGGAGATAAAAATTTACATTGAGGGGATCTTAAACCAATGTTAAAGATTATTTATGTCACAATAAATGTATGTGAGCAACATGCTTTGGGGTCCCATAAAGATGCTTTGATTCAGTTTGATTGTAAAAAAAACGTTGTCAAATACATCTCTCTAGATTTTTAATGTAATTTTTTTCTTATATATATATATATATATATATATATATATATATATATATTTTTTTTTTTTTTTTTTTTTTTTAACAAAGATTTTCCTGCAAACAAATTTTAGGAGGTATGCATAGATTGAGTCTGCATTACATTTTGCAACTCATATATAACCTTATAAAAATATTTTATGTCTTTTTTAACAACACAGGGATTGACATTATTCTAAATATTAGCCTAGCCACATAAGTAAACACAAACTTCACACTTAACCTTTTGATTCTTTTTGTGGAATATGAAAAGCTCTGTTCAAATATTTATTTGACTACTTTGATTCATTTGTGCATCCTACTTGCCTGATAATATTCCACTATGAAGGGCTTCAGTACACTCATAATTTCTTAAAATGATGATTGTCATGGTAACTACCAGCAGTATGACTGGCAGTTTCCTTTAAAACAGTCAGGACTGAGACAGCAAAATAAAGATATATAATAGCATTGTAACCAAACAAATTAATAAAAAAAATAATAGATTTGTAAATTCTTACATTCCTGTTTGATACTTTTGAAACATTGTTAGCTTGCAAGACAAAAAATATTAAATAATAATATGTGCATGCTAAAATAAATTTAATTTTAAAAGCAACATTTTAATAAAGGCTTTTATCTGCTTCAGTCTTCAAAGAGTCTGAAATCTGGTTGATAAATTAGTGGCAAATGACAAATTAATATGTGTTGGCCCTCATCAACATCAGAGAGAAATGTTATTATAATGTTTTGGACTCTGCTCAGTTTTTTTTCTGTCTGGGGAAAGGCTGTACAAAAGGCAGAGAATCTTCAATTCGGAGGGATGAAGCTGCCCTCTATGTGAGAAACATGTGTGCTACACCACAGAGTAAAATGTGAGAAGTTTCAGGATTTAGAGGAAAGCAAGTTTTACTTATCTGCTAAATCCATCAAAACTCTTAAATATAAAAAGAAAGAAAGAAAGAAAGAAAGAAAGAAAGAAAGAAAGAAATAAAGAAAGAAAGAAAGAAAAGAAAGAAAAGAAAGAAAGAAAGAAAAGAGAAAGAAAGAAAAACTGAGAGAAAGAACAAAATGATAAAGAGGACTATAGACCTAAGGTCCCACCAGGACTTCTGAAACCTCAGTGGAACTAGCAATTGTTTCCCAAGGGATTATACATTTCTAAAAGTTCAACTTAATTTCTATTGCTTTAAATTTGCCTTTCATAAGCTCTTATAAATTTGCCATTTATGAGCTCCTAATGAAATCAGAAAATGCAGAATAATTCTAAATAATTAAAATTATTTTAAACACTCCTGCTAAATTATAAAGAGGTAATAATAAATCAAATTTGTTTTCTTTTATTCAGAATATTTTCATAAAACAAGTGTGTTAATAAGTTTTCTAAGATCCACACTAAGGTGAAAGAAAACAGCTCAGTTATGACTGACTTTGCAACTTTAAGAGTCTCAAAATGGATAAGTCTCAAGTTGCTGATAATAAGTATTCTTCTTTTTTTTTTTTCTTTAAGATTTATTTTATTGTTTTTGAGAGAAGGAGAGGGAGACAGAGAAGTGGGGAGGGCCCAGAATAGTCTTCATAGTTATACATCGTTAGTTGTGACATGGTTTCATTCTACACAAGTGAATATGGGGCCATGTGGGAGGCAGGGGTAACCAAACGAGGGACCTCCCCCATGGGAGACAAAAACTTTTGCTGCCATTCTAGCAGTTATCAGTTGCACCACAGTTCAGCATTTGGGGTTTGCATGGGCCCAGGGCTGGGAATGTATCTCCAGACCACGTGATTGCAAGGCAAGAGCTCAACTGCTGAGCTATTCCACCACCTCAGTAAGTATTATTCTTTACAGCTTTTATTACTCATATTTTGTATTCTCTTTCCTATATTTAGATCAGCAAAAAAAATTACTTAAATTTTATATGAAATATACCATACTGTATTTTAATAATAACTGTAAAGTTATACATATATTTTTGTCCCACATCAGTCCATTTATAGCTGTCTTTAGAGAATGTTTTTTAATGTATTTTTATTTATTTATTTATTTTTGAGAGAGAGAGAGAGAGATACGGAGACAGAGACAGAGAGAGAACTGAACTGGGGGAGCTCCCAGTTCAGCATATGGTTCCTCACGGGCCTTGGCCGGGGCTCAGATTCGATCCCTGGTCCCCAGTGCTGCAAAGTGAGCGCTTAACCCACTGAGCCATCCTGGCTTCCCCTATAGTTGTCTTATCTTGAGCAAGAATAGAGAAATTAATAGTGTTAACTAATAGATTTCATACAAAGATTAAATAAAATATACATGTAAAATATTTAGCTCAATAAAAGGCCCAAAATAAATAATTAATAAATATTGTGTATTCTTACTAAGATTGTTATGGTGTCTCTTCCAGTCTCTGAGTTTGGAGGACATCATAACAAGAGTACTCTTTTCTACTGCTATGGTCTTGCTTGCCCTTCACCCCAGCATGTCAAAGCAATAGCAGTCAGTATATTGTGCCACAACTATTAAATTGTGTTTGACCTCTACCATATTCAATTGTGATTTCCATCTGGTATAGGATCACTACTACATTTGATTCCAGGTCTGCCTTCTTGAATTCTGCTTAAAAATTGCTGTGGGAGTTTGGGAATAGAGTTTGTTCTGGTTTAGAGAAAGCCTAAAGCTAGTAATATTCTACAAGTATATTGCTGTGTGTAAATACAATTGCAACAACTATTAAAACACTCCCTCTATTACAAAGATTCCCAAATTCTTGCCAATGGCACTTTTGGTATGCGCTTTAGTGAACACAAGTAATTTCCAGTACATGAAAATATTTAGGGGATTTTTTGAAAGTATTAATATTTGGTTATCATATAAGAAAATGGAGGAAGCCAGGATGGTTCAGTGAGTTGGGCACTCACTTTGCAGTCCTGGGGACCCTGAGTCGAGTCCCAGCCCTAACCTGTGTGGACCTGTGTGCTGAACTGGAGTGTACTTCCCATGCGGGAGGCCCCCAGTTTGGTTCTTACCTCCTGGTTTGGCCCCTGCCTTGAGGGGGCATGCCTCCCATGTGGGAGGCCCCTGGCCTGGTTCCCAGCCCTGCACAGTTCCCTGCCCCCCTGCATAAAATGGAACCATGTTAAGAGCTGATAACAACATGCAGCTGTGGAGACTGTTCTGGGCTCTTCCCCTTCTCTCCGTCTCTCTATGTCAAAAACAATAAAATAAATATTTAAAAAATATAATCTGTAGCTCATGTCAAAATTGAGTTACCATCCATTTACATTAATCCCTTGTTTTATGTTTTTACATAAAATGTACCATGTAAAATGTATTTTAAAGAGCAAAACAGAGAAATCTAGTGCCCATGATGATTTCAAATGATATAGCAAAGCCATAAATTAGAGAAAATATTAAGATGGTCAATTTTTCCCTACCCTGAGAAGATTTGTTGTTGCTAACACATAGTTTGGTACATGTATCATGAGAGCATAAAGAGAATGAAAACTCTTCAGTGCTACATTACAGATAATGGCAGTAATTAGCAGATAGAAGCTCTCCATCTGATTTTACTGTGTGATCTTTGGCTAACTGTTTAACTTATCTACTACTTCAGACCTTTATGTGTAAATTCAGACATTGTATTATTCTCTAAGTTTTCTACCACCTCTTTAATGCTAAGGGCTATAATAGTTGTTGATAAAATAAGACTGTTTAATTAGCCTATTCCCTTATCAACTTATGTCACCCCAATAAATTTAACAATTATACACACACACACACACACACACACACATACATACATGCATACTCACACACATGCAATTATGTACATATAATTATTTTTATTATTATTAGCCCATTCCTTAGCTATGGTGATCTCAGTTCAGAGGGGTGGACAGGAGTCCCTAAGAGCTTCAATGGATGGTATACATATTTGTACTACAGTGAAAGGTAGCTGGGTTCTACTCTAGACCTATCAATGCTATTCATGTGAGTTGAAACCAACCATATAACCTTGTACTCTCAATATAAGAACAGAGTTCTAATTCCTCCCATTATCTTTATATTGTACAGTTGGTAGTGATACATTATAAGCTTGATTTACAATAGATGAATAATATCTTTGTAAATGATATTATAACTAGTGTGCATATTCTCAGAGGAGCTAAAAATATCATGTACATTTAATGACACTTTTTTTGTTTGTTTGCTTACTGAATAATTTAAATATCAGGGAGAATCTAAGTATTTACAGAAATACAAAAAGAATGAGTGAAACTAAGATTTTTAACTAACCCTTCAATACTTAACTATTCTGGTAAGAGTGAAAGTTGGGAAGTAAATGGGAAAATAGTCTAACACTAACCAAAAGCCTTCTTTTTTATGCCATACATCATGCTGTACTTAATATTTTTTTTTTCACTTTATAAATACAGAATCTGAAACACAAAGGGATTATTTTACATACCCAAAGTCAAACAACTGGTGTATTGTGCTACAAGTATTTTATTCCATGCAAATGTACTAAACTTTGTGCACATTTCATTATGAATGACTAGGTTCAGAGTCATCACTTTGGAATGCTTTGAATTTATTCTAAAAATTAAAGTACTTAATACTAAAAATGCTTCAGAATTCTTCAAATTATTTTTGAAGTACAAGTTACATACACATGCCTGCACAACGCAAGCATATGTGTGCCCACGTGCGGACACACACACACACACACACACACACACACATTTTAACTATGCTCCTTAGGGTGGTAATATTTCGGATGGAGTTTTATTCCACAATATTAAATGGGTTTTTATTATCCTCTGCGTAATTTAACATTAACATCATGTCATTCTTGTGGAATCTCTCCGAATAATATTTTTTTTCCAGGGCAGCAAAAAAAAATAAAAGAGAGAGAAAGAAAAAAATGTTTAAATATTATGTAGGAATAAAAAAAGAGACCATAGGAAAAAAGAATAAGTTTTTCTTATCTAGCAAGCCTTGATCATTGTATAGTAGTCCTTAATATTTGAAAACAAATGCCTTGAGGTGAATTTGAATTTGAATGCATTAATAGATTGCATCCTTGAACTTCAAATTATCTACTGTATATTAGACATTAACTTATCTTCAATAAATTAATAAATGTCATTTCTGTCTTACTGAGATTGGTCTCAACTAGTCTTATGATACACATGAAATTTATGTTTTTCATATATATTATTCATAAAATAGCCTTATGTATCATGGGTAAAATGACATTTAAAAAGTAAAACAACAACAAAAACATTCTTAAAAAGTCATGATTATGAAAAGTTTTATCTAACATTGAGAAAGAATGAGTGGATAATAAGATGAGAAACCAGTGCTTTCTTTCCTATGCTCAGTTTCTATTCTAAATAAAAATGTCATTATTTTAAACAAAACTTTCTTGGAATTTTTTAAGAATGTACAGATCTCAAGCTAAGTAATGACCTTAAATATTTCACAAAAAGTAAACTAAATCCCAAATGGGAAGCTAAATGAGACAAAATCACACATAATTATTTTTGGCAATACTAAGAAAAATGTTTAACTCCATTCAGCAAAACACAAATAATACTGTAACCAATGAGGATTGACATTTCTTAACAATTAAGTAATGTGAAGAGCATATCAGTAAAATTAAAAAAATAAATAAATAAAGCAGCCAAACTCCATGTTTATGGAAAATAGGTAGGTGCTTAAATAATAAACAAAATCATTTAACAATTATTTTAACTTAAAATCTTGAAATATGTATGGAGTTGAAGAAAATTCATTGACAGAGGAATCTTTGTCAAAGGTAAAGAAACAGTAAGGGCATTTTAGCTAAATCAAACTGAAGAAAAATGACTATCAAACAATATCTTCACAGAGTAGAAATATTTTTAGAAGTTTTTCAAAAGGCTGTCATTTGTTTTTCTTAGTAAATTCAAAATATGTGGACAATTGATGACTTTATCAATCATGGATCAATTTATTTTATCGTAATTTGAGATTTTAACCTATTATATTATAAACTTTTATATTTTGTCTCATATACACAAGAAATTTATTTCCTTTCACTAACTTAGTAGTACACTGAATGATAAATTTCTACTTACTCACTTTATAGTATGTTTCTAATATCTCCTAAAGTCATATGAACTTCATCATTTAAAAAGTTATCAATTTGTTTTGCATAAAACTATTATATAAACTAGTACCTCAAATTTATTAAAAAAAAAAACAACACAAAGATTTTAATTTGGTTTCAAATTGAATTTATAGTTTGACTGGAAAAGAATTTTTAGCTCTACAGCATTTTGTCCTGTAATCAATTAATAATACAGTTTCTGATTATACATGGCTTGCCCAATGTTCCACATTAAAGTTTTATTTTTTACTATATTGTCCTTAAACTTTTTTGTTAGAGTTATTCCAAGTTTCTTTATATTTTTCTTTTTTTTTAAGATTTATTTTATTGTTTTTGACAGAGACAGAGAGAGAGAGAGAGAAGGGGGAGGGCCCAGAGCAGTCTCCATAGTTGTGTGACATCAGTTTTTGACATGTTTTCATTTCACACAGGTGGGTAGGGGCCATGCAGTGTGGGGACTGGGCTGCCCCCCCCATGGGAAACACACCCCCTTGAGCCAGGGGCTGAATGGGGAGGCAGGGCCAAGCACCAAACTGGGGACCTCCCATGTGGAAAATATGCCCCAGTTCAATATATGGGTCTCCACAGGTTGGGGTCAAGATTCAATCCATGGTCCCTGGGACTGCAAAGCAGGTACCTGCTGAGCCATTTCAGGTTTCCCTCTTCATATTTTTCTTGCTGTTGCAAATTGATGTATTGTTCACTTCATTTTCCATTTGGCTATAGCTAGAAAGAATAAAGAATTTACAGCAGTCTTGAACAAATTAATATTTTTATTTCTTTTTTTTGTTCTAAGAATTTGATGATTGATAATCTTAAAATTAGGAAATTAAAATTTTTGTCTGTCTTTGTAATACTTACATATTATCTTTTTTTCCCCTCATATATTATGTATTGAGATAGTTCTGATGAGACAAAGATTAGCAGTGGCAATAACAAACATTCTTGTCTTTTATAATTAAAACATTAGTGGAATACCAGCTAATGTATACTATTTACTGTTCATTTCTGACAGTGAACTGCTCATGTATCAGTTTTATTCCATTGCTCAGAAGATTATCATTAAGAGGTAATAAATTTAATATCTATTTTCATTATAATCAACAAATATTTATAAAGTGCTTACTCTGTTTCAAGCATGGTAAAAGAGCATTCTAGAACTTAACAAATTGCAGTAACAGATTGTCTATCTAATGTTTAACTTTTTGTATTGACATAATAAAATATATTAAATTATGCTATCCTTTAAAAACACTAATGATGGCAGTGTTTAATATTTTACATATACAGGTATGATAGACTAACAATTTGTTCTTATTATATTTTGTAAGAGTTTTGTGTCATTAATTCTTCTTCCATAAATTGAATTTAATAACTTCATATATATTCCAATGTTTGAAGAAATATATGAAATATTATTATATTACCATACCTAGCTTTTCTATTCAGTTTCTTATCAATGATCTTTGATGAGCAGAATTCTCTAATTTTTATTAAATTAAATTTTTACTTTCTCTTTTGTTGTGAGTTTCATGTGTGTCCCTGTTCTAGTCCATGAAGTTATTCACCTAGGCACCCCATAATCTTAGTTCTTATTTTTACCTCTAAGTTAAATAATCCAACTCAAAGTGAATTTAGGTATGGAGACAGTGTGGATCATGAGTCCTGTCTTCAGATAATTATCTAATCGTCCTAAACACATTTTGTTAAATAAAATATTTTTGGCCCATTGAACTATGTCATTCTTGTCAAAAATCATTTGAATTTGATAATGACCAAAAAATTTAAAAAATAAAATAAAGGTTAAACATATAAAGTGGTGGATGTGTTAACTAAATTGATGGGGGAGTTTTTTCATGATTGTATACATATATTAAATTATCATGTTGATATTATAACCACAAAATATTACATTTTTCCATCATACCTCAATAAAGTTAAAAAAAAAAGTCATTGGACCAAATATGTATGGGTATATTTCTTAAGTATCAATTCTGGTCCATTGGTCTGCATGTCTAACTTTTAGCAAAAGTATAATTTTTGTTATACAAATTTAGGCTTTGGTTTAATTTGTGTTGAATATATAATTCAATTGAAGGAAAACTGACATCTTGACAAAATATTCCCACCTGAGAGTATATTATGTCTTCTTATTAAATTAGGTTTCATTTAATTTCTCTCAGGAATATTCTGTGGTTTGAAAAATACATATCTTAAATTTACCCCAGAGTGTTTTATGGTTTAATTTCAATATAGTTTATTGTCAAGTTTATTGTCAGCATGGAAAAACAATCAAATTTTGCATATGGAATTTGTATCTTGTCATTTTTTTGAAGTAATGTTTTAGTTTTAGCAGTTTTTTTTTAATTTCTTCTAAATTTCTTAGGAGTTTATAAATACAAATTTACTTCATATACTAAATAGGAAAATTGTACTTCTTGTTTTCAAATCTCTATGTATTTTATTTTATTTTTAGTGCTTTATTGCAATGAATAGAAATGGCAGTACAATGTTCAGTGTAAGGGATAGGAAAACATGTCTTGGCTATATCACCATCCTCAGGGGGAAAGTTTGATATTTCAACCATTTAGGTTATGTTAACTTTAGGGTTCAATGTTTTATTCTTATTTTTAAAGTCTTTTAATATTTTAAAGAAATTTCCCATCATTTATGTTATTCCTAATTTTCTTGAGACATTTTATCAGAACAGATATTGAATGTTGTCAGTACTTTTTCTATTTATTCAAATGGCAATATATTTTGACCATCCTAAATTGCTTTTCAAATCTGATTCAGCCTTGTAAAATTTCAATCTCCTACAAGTGATTTTTGCATGATAATTAATCATCCTTCTTGAGTAAAGTGTAACTAGAGTGTTGTTTATAGGAGGACATAAGGGAACAATTTTGGAGTTGGGAAATGGAGGTGCCTGATTTGAATTTCTGTCTTCTAGACAATAGGACCTGTAATGCCAGTAATAGCTCTTTTACTGTCAACTACCCTCAGCCCTAGGATTTCTAAGTCCTTTGAAATTTCTTTTTTCTAATAGGTTTCCAAAGCTAAAAGATAACACCTGTAGGAAACTTTGTCAATGTTGATACACATTTATATCTGATTTATAGAAGTGACTAGATAAGTAGGTAAAAGTTTCAGAAACATATGAAACACTCACTCTTACCATGCCCCAAACAATCTATCCAATTTTAATAAACATACATAAATATATTTTTAGGCACATACCTTAGTAACAGAGAGCTGCTTTTAGCTTTTGACTGAATATTTAACCATTTTTGTTTGAGAAAAATTATGTCTGAATGTGTGTGTATCATTATATAATACCAAGTTACTCCACCATTACCACCAGCTTGTTTCTCTTTTTCAACAATGATAAATTGTAATTTTTCCACAAAAAAAGTATATGCATTAATATACATGCAAGCACATCTGTTTGTGCGTGAATGTGTGTCTGTGTTGCAGCAAGCCAAGCACAGATTGATGTGTGAAAATCACTGGTCTTCTTCAGTTTTCACTTTTCTGTTCATCTGGCATCATTAACTTGGTTACACCTTTGTATTTACCAATAAGAAATGTTATTATATTTGAAGTTATAAGATATATACTTATAGCTTATATTAGTCTTGTGACAAATTGCAGACAGATTCTAAATGAAAGTTCTTTTCAAAGCAAGTACAGGAAACTGAAAATTGAAATATGAGTAGAGGAGTTTGTAAGTATGATAAGAAGGCTCTATTGAAATGTGATTTAAACAGCAATAAAAAAGGGTGGATAAACAAATAAATATATACATATATAATAATATTCTTGAAGACAAAGACTCAGAGGTTATAATTTTAGAAAATGCTACTTTTCCTTTTTTAGTGGTCTTTTACCCAACTTTAGTCACTGCTGTCAGTATCTATCCAGATATCTTTGCCTTTGTGACTCTGTGCACCTTGACCCAGCAGCAACCTTGTCTTTGCCTGAGGGTTGTTTTTGGTCTCTGAATTCTCTATTGAGGCTTAAAGTACCGGAGAAATAATGTTCCTCAAAAACAGCCTTTAACAAAAGTCTAGTGGGAATCCCCCACCAATGGGACACTCTTGGGATGCAGATTTACCTTCTCATGCAATAGTTATTCAGTGAGATAAAGTTTCTGTTTCCCTCAATTGCAAAGCATTCGATATCAATTTTTTTTAACTACCTTTCTTCCATGTCTCACTTTTACACATCCTTGCTCTTTGTGTCTTGGAATCACCTTCAAAATATGCTACTTGCTCTGGAATCCTTGTCTCAGATTCTGCTTTAGGGATAATTTATTTAAGAAGGTTGATGCCATAAAAAGCTATAGGGAAGTCATTCCTGAGACTGGGATTCAAGAATTAGGCCATCTTCCCAGGCATATCAATAAGGGCCCCTTTGTTGGTGTCATGAGGAGGTCGTGATCTCACCAACATGCTCAAGTAGTGCTGCTACTAAAAACCCAAGAATGGGGAGTTGGGAGGGCATCAACTGGGTCATGTGTTATTTCTAGAATGGAAGACCTGTGGACACAATGGCATTTCCAAAGACTTGGCAGTTGTTTGATGGCAGTTCTGTGCAATGGATACACTGAAGAGAAAAAATTACAAACTTCATCTACCTAACTATCACCTTTGGGTACAAGTTGAAAATCAAAAGTTTCTCTGGCAACATTTAAGGAGGCTTTTATCTGCTATAGTTAAAGGGCATATCGGGCTATAGGCGCAGTTTCAGGTCTTGACTGCGAAAGTAAAAGAGTTAAAATGGGAAGGCTGGGGAAGCCGGGATGGCTCAGTGTGTTAAGAGCTCACTTTGCAGCCCCTGGGACTGAGGATTGAAACCCAGCCTCGCCCATGCAGACCCATATGCTGAACTGGGGAGTGCCCCCAGTTTGGTTCTCACCAGGGTAAGACCCTGGCCCAGTTCCTGCCCTGTGCAGCCCCGCACCCACCTGTGGAATGAAACCGTGTGGAAAAACCAATGATGTGCAACTATGGAGACTGCTCTGGGCTCTCCCCTTTCGCTCTGTCTCTGCCTCTGTATCTCTCTCTCTCTGTCAAAAACAATAAAAATAAATCTTAAAAAAAGGGGGGGGCAGAAGGCTGAATTGAGAAGGTCAGCAACCCTCCTGTACTAAAATACAAGTCCACATGCCGAGAGGGTCTCTAGGACATTGAGGAGAGGCACCAGGATAAATGTGCCTGAGAATCTTAAACCCCTAGATTCCCAAGAACTTTCTGATGGAGAAGTGGTTCACTAATACTGGTTAGAAAATAGTACCCTCTTTTGCACTGAGATCTTACAAAGGCCCCAGGAGACAGTGTTTTTCATTCTCAACCTCTCCAACCTTCCCTCATTACTTCTACACTAACTAGTGTAAAGTCACAACAAAGCTCAAGAAGGAAATACTATCACAGCTTTAGGCAGTAAAACATTGTTCACCAAAATAATGTCACACCTAGCTAATAATATGTTGTCAATGGCTTTTTAGGGTGCAGGGAGAATTGCAAGAGAGTGCTAAGAAGAGGGATTGCATGGATTTGTGGGCACCATCTTACACCTTCTGTTTAATGACCTGGCAAGCACCTGAAACTGACCCTAGTAGGCTATAGGAATTGCTCTCAGAAGCTTAGAAAAGTGAAGGAGGCATGACCAATCTGTCTTGGAAGAGTATTATTAGACTATCTTGGAAGAAATAAAGGGTATGGAAAGTAGTATCTCAGTCATTTGAGGCTGCTATGACAAAATACCATAAACTGAGTGTTTTTATCAACAACATAAATTTATTTCTATGGTTTAGGGAACTAGAAGTCTGAGATCAGAGTGCCAACATAGTCAAGCTATGTTGAGAACACTTTTCCAGATTACAGATCACTGGCTTGTGACATTCAGGGCTGAGAGCAGAGAAATGAAGCAAGCTTTTTCATAAACTCATAAAAACACTAATCCCATTCATGATGGCTCCTTCCTCTTGAAATTATCTCTAACCCTAATCACCTCCCAAAGGCCCTGCCTCCTAATACCTTTATATGAGGAATTAGGATTTCAATATGTGTCTTTGGTGGGGACACAGATATCAGAACTGGGTTTCCAAGTGTGAAATGAGATACTACTAGTCCTGATGGCTTCACTAATCCTTCAAAATTAGAGTTGGCATAACTGTCCAATGAGCAACAAGACAACAATGGCAAAGGGATTCTTGGTCCCTGATTGATTATTGAAATGAATATACTTAGTTTCTGTAAAAGTCCTTATTTATATTAGTTTCTCTACCTGTGAAATGAGAGTTATAATGACAGGGGAGGCCAGATAGAAGCCACTAAAATTGAGCCCATTACCAATTTCATCCCTGGCCAAGACAGTAAATTAAAATCAATTCTGAGTCCTGGTATAATAGTAAAGACTAACAGCCTCTTCAAGACATATAAGTCTCAAAGGTGATAATCCCCATTGTGTCTGTTTAATTTATTTTTCTGGTCCCTGATGACACCAGACGGATGATGTCAGATGCCAGTGAGCAACTGTGAAGTGAACAAAGTGGTCGCCCAAATAGCACCTACTGGTGGGGTGTGCTTCTCTTTCCTTAACTGGTTCAAAAACCCCCAACCCCCACCTCAGGAACTTAGTATGCAGCTACTTATTGGGTAAATGTATTCCTTCTAATCTTTATCAGGAGAGACAGTTAGAAGCAGTTTTTATTCACTTGGAACAGATGGAATTGTACATGTACATTCTCAGCTTCACAGGGAGGAACCATAGAGGAACTGGATCAGCTGAAGTGATGGATGCTGGTGGGGAGTTACAGAGGAGGATAGAGGGGTGGCACAGGGGAGATGATGAATATCAACTACTGTAACAGAGATTGTAGTTTGTACTTTGTGTCACTAATATCCCTCTTATATACCAGGTAGATGCATGTTTGCCTGTATGGGTTTTTTTAATAACTGACCAGCTCTTTAAGGAATAAGTGACAAGGAGGAAAAAACACAGGGTGGGAAATGCATGTTTGGGATAGAGCAAGTAGGTGGTAAAGAGGGGAATAACTCCTAAGGCATGTTTATTTATACTGATTTACACTGACTCCTAAATGTCCTAACAGTATCAAGGCTTCTATTAGTCTTTAGGATAAAAGGTTTACTTAAAACAAACCAGTTTCTGGCTTTGTTTTCTTTCCTATCTCACTTCTCATTTTCACTACTAGTGTTTCTTGGGATATCTCTGAAATCAACTACTTACAATTTAATTCTCGTCTCCAGCTTAGCTTCTGATAGAACCAAAACTAAGACATCACGGATCAGTAAAAGAGAGGAAGAAACTGAAGATGGAGAAACGTGCCCTGTAAATCTTAAAACCTCTTGTTGAGAAAAGACATCAACAATGTGTTTCCATAGTGCCTTCAACCCTTATGAAGTATTTATTACCCTTGCTTATAGTTGCCTGTTTTCTAGCATGAATTTTTAATTATATCAAGGCCTTCGAATATTTAACATGCTTTCTATAAATATTGATTAATTGAATAAGTGATCAAATATCTCTGAAAATACGTTGAAAAAGCTATAAGTCTTAAGTATGAAAGATCAAAGAAGATGGAAGAAAATGCAGCAAGATGACCTCTTTAGGCTTATTGAAATAATTATGGAGCTATTGATACATCTATACGGCTCCTATGTTTTATGAAATTGTATGTATAGTATTGCCACGTATCCCCTTTCATTTCTCATATACTTAGATTCGCCAGTTATGTTGCTGAATTATTTTAATGAATCTAATTATCTTCTATGACTTTAAAACATTTATAAATCAGAGTTTAATGAAAAAAATTAATAAAAACATTATGAAATGGCTGTACTTATAAAATAATTCTAGAGAATACATTAAGCCGTCCTCTATACTTGAAGGCTAAAAATAAATAAATAAAAATATATTAAATGGGGAAGCCGGGATGGCTCAGTGGGTTAAGCACTCACTTTGCAGTGCCGGGGACTGGGGATCGAATCCCAGCCCCGGCCCGTGTGGATCCATATGCTGAACTGGGAGCTCCCCCAGTTCAGTTCTCTCTCTGTCTCTGTATCTCTCTCTCTCTCTCTCTCTCTCTCTCTCTCTCTCTCTCTCTCTCTCTCTCTCTGTCAAAAATAAAAATAAATAAATAAAAATATACTTGAAGGCAAGCTGCCATCCCAGTCTAGGGACTGCCTTGCTCTGTAACCTCATTCTGGTCCTCAAGTTGGTCAGTTTCACCCTCCTAGGGTTACCAAGAAAACTAATTGAGATTGTGGAGTACCCTAGTACACTGGCTGTTGTGTTACGGCCCACAGCCAACTTCAACTTTTCTTCTTCTTTCCCTTAATGATACTAGATGTTAGTGATAAGTTTACAAGATCTTAGTTTGAATGCTAAATCATAGCAACAAATTTCTAATAGAATTTATTTAAGCCACAACAACAAAAACAATAGTTGAGCCTTGGTTTAAATATGAATTGACTTGGTAGGTGATATCTAAGTTTTGGCCTACAATATCTATAGACAAATTATTTACCAAGCTAATATGTGAAAATAAATTCACTCTCCTATTTACATCATGAATTACTATCTTTCTTTTTTTAAGAGTCTTCTCACTTATTCTGTGTAATCTTAAAGCCATTACCCTTCACATCTCATATGCTAGCCCTGTGCTTTGGCATAAGGCCATAAAATGTGAAAAAATGAATACATTTAATGATGAGTTTTCTGATAGTGATGTTTCATTCTGTGTAACCAAAGAGAACTGAATATGTAGAAAAAGCATATTTTGCTACAGTTATTTCAACTGAATAAGCACAGTTTTAACATGAATCCATTAAAAAACCACTTTGGTTCTGGGAAACTGAGTATTAGAAATATGATGAGCATATTGGAGTAAGTTCAAAACTGAACATCAGGAGTAATTAAGAGAATGGAGAGATTGATTTATGAGAAAAGATTAAAAGAGCTCAATCTGTTTAGCTTGGCTAACAGACAACTAAGTAGGGGATATGGTAATTGTTTACAAGTACTTACAGGATGTAAATATCAAGGCCGGAGCAGAAATGTTCAGGCTGAGATCACAAAGCCTGAATCACTCCAAGTTAATAAAGAGAAAATTTAGGTTGACTGCCATCCAAAATTTGGTGATACTTCAGGCCTTTCAGCAGGAATTGTCTCTTTGGGAAAATGGAAAAACAAACTCTTTAGGTTATTTCAATGTAAAATAGTCTTTGTGAATCTACAGTTGCTGAACATTTATCAGCAATATTTTAAGAAGTATTGAGGTTGCGTTATTGTGTGTGTGAAAATGGTTTTCCATGATACTCGCATGAAACACAATATTTCACAAAGATAGTTTATAAAGATAAAACTCAAATATAAATGAAGAATATATGTAGATAATACATCATTATTATTTTTAAAAAAGCAAAGCACTTTCTATTTTTGTTTTAAAAACTTGCTTTAGACCAAATAAATTATGATTTGTCATGGTAATTGAAACAACTTCTTGCAAATTCATATGTATCAACTAAAATATAATAGTGTATTATGTTTTTTCACATAAACGTGCAATTCACATACATATTCACATAAGATTATCAGTATTACTAATGTACCAATGCATTTTTTAAATTAGTAGAAATAAGAAATGCACAGCAATTCATTATATACATTTAAAGATAGCTTTATGAAAAAAGTTAAGAGCATTATGCTATTGAAATACCTCACAAAATATATGTTGTGATTATATAATCTGAATAAAAAATAATCATATTATTTTAAACAAAAATAATTTAATAAATATTAATCCTCTAACATTTTAGAGTGTATATATGTTTACATATGTACATAGCATATGTACCATATCTATCATCTCTCTAGCTCTCTCTTTCTCTCCCTACCCAAGTAGAAAATGTAATTTTATATTTCTCTCTAAAACAAGCACAATGATATAATTACTTTTCTTTCTCATGGTCTTCAATCTTTTACATTTTGTAAGAAATAAAAGAATTGGAAGACATCTTCTCCATCTTACACAATTTGTATTATATATTTTTATTATTAGAAAAATTGGAATTAAATATAATTGGTAATTGAGGCAGCAGCTGAAGGGAAATACAAATTCTACTTTTTGATGTAGATTAGCCTTTAAATGATTTTATAGTTTTTATATCTAAACTGTATTTATAAATGTGTTTGTCTATGAAGTACTCTTTAGTAATTTACCCTTGCCTCTAACTGGAAGCTTTAATTTGAACTAAATAATCTATTGTATACATATCCGTTGCCTAATATTTCTTCTATCATTGAATGCATACAAGTACTATTTATCTATTAATTGCTCAGGGAAACTAGAGGAATTAACGTATGCTCACACACACACACACACACACACACACACACACACACACATACACACACAGTGGTTTGAACCCTGGCTACCCCTTGAGGTTGAAAATGTATAATACTACCTATCTTTCAAAACAGACATAGAAAATGGGAATATATGTGTGTATATAATTCATACAAAATTTTAAAGTAAATAAAGTGGTTTGTGTAAAGCAAAAAAGCATTTATTTAGGAAAACTGTATGTAGAAAAAAACAATCATTGCAATTTTATATAAAATAAATAATATTTAGGTCCTGAGTTGCTACGTTATCATAGAAAATAAATTGTTGATCTTTTAAGTACTCTTGATGTTTATTGTAAACATGTATGTATTATCAAATTATAAAATTACATGTATTGTTTTCTTGTAAATGAACATATAAATTGAGCAGCATATTGCAGAAAGAGTAAATATGCCATAATGAAAATTTAGGATACATTGGCATATACCAGAATTACGGTATATTAAAACAGGAAAGGACAAGAACTATCAGAATTTGTAGATGTATGAATGAGTGAAGATCTGTAGAAACTCATTTTTTTCATAAGCTATAGACATTTAACTAATTTAGATGCATTAAGAGGTATTTAACATATTCATACTGTTACCAGGCCAGCTGATCTCACTTTTTTACATGTCTTTGGGCACATTTTGCAACAATATTACACAAAAATTATTATTCTGCAATTAAGGATCTATTTTTGAAGTACCATCATTATTCTATTCAAGATAATACTGCTATAATATCCATTCAAAACTTGGTTTATGTTAGATGATGTGTACAATATCATACTTTCTCAAGCATTCTGAAATTCTCTGGATTAATTTATCTTAATGTGCAGAAAACAAAGATTGTCACTTTTACTACAAAGGACAAAGTTTATAATTATAAATACTAGCAAAATTATGGCTGGAGTAAAACTAATTACTGCTTAATTTCTATCAATTGCTCCCAGGAATCTAAAAGAGTTAAATGAGAAATTAAAATATTCATTCCTAGAACAAAGTGAATTCCTGAGTATTGAACAAAGTTTAATATCACTACATGAAAGGCAAATATCATAGGACTGTACACAAATTTAAACCATTGCTGGTTATGATGAAAGAGGCAGGTTGTCTAAAAATCATTCGGGATTGCCTGGACCATAAGCCAGCAGGAACTAGAGGCTTCCACTGTCATCCAGCATGAGGATGTGCACCCAAAGTCAACTTTTTATAGGATAGTGATTTTAATTCTTTGCCGGGGGCTATTCCCATGATCTCTGTTTTTCAGGAAGTGGGCTTTCTGAGATAATACATGTGATTAGCTACTGTAAAACCCAGACTGCCAGCTGGTGAATTAGTCTTTCATATTATGACTGGTGGGTTTCTCCCATGTTCACCTTATAAATACGAAGAGCAATAGGAGTGACATATCCAGCAATGTGTCATGGTCTGGTACTCCTCTCCACAGATAAAATGAGAAAAGGGGGAGCACTTTATACCTTCTCTCTTCTTGGTGACCGTAGGCATTTAAGTTTTCCTCATGAAGCTTGTTTCTTAAGCCATACCATATGACATCACAGAATTTGTTCCAATTATTCTGTTAATGGCCCCCAAAAGGCCACCTGGCAATGACAAAGAAATGAAGATTTCAAAGGAATATATATATATATATAAAGAATGTGATTGGGAAGCCTAGCTCTTCTTAACAAAAACAAAAATCATGGGAAGCTGGGATGGCTCAGTGGGTTTAATGCTCACTTTGTAGCCCCAGGTCCAAGGATCGAGTCCTGGTCCCGGCTCATTCACACCCATATGTTGAACTGGGGTGTGCTTCCCATGACAGAGGCCCCCAGTTTGTTTCACATTGAGGTAAGGTTCTCATATGGGAGGCCCCCAGTCTGGCCCCTAGTTCATCCCCCAGCTTGAGGGGACTTGCTTCCCATGCTGGAGGCCCCCAGCCCGGTACCTGCTTGCGCAGCTCCTGCCCACCTGTGTAGAATGAAACCATGTCAAAAACTGATGATGTACAACTATGGAGACTGCTCTGGGCCCTACCCCTTCTTTCTGTTTCTCTCTGTCTCTTTTTCTGTCTCTGTCAGAAACAATAAGATATATCTTAAAAAAAGAAAAAGAAAAACAAAACAATACAGAAATTTCATAAATTGAAATGCAAATCTGATATGCAAAAGAATGATGTATACTATTAATAAATAACATTGCTATTTTTGACTTGACTATGAGAACACACATATCTTTTTTATATTCCATTTCAGGTTAGAGCAATATGTACTACTTCTCAAGGAGAAAAACGTTTCCTAGAATGCACCCTGCAGGAGTTATTTACTCCAGCTATCTGTCTGCAAGACCAGAACTGGGTCACATGGCCAAACCTACCAACACAGGAGTCTGGAAAATATATATTTGATCTATGATCATCTATTGTGAAAGGGGATAAGTGATAAGGAATGTAGACATAACTGTTCTGTAGCCAGTCATCATTCTTCACTTCTTGTATTGATATTTCAACTGGGGT
>PVKE010019731.1:0-28191 GCA_004027555.1 Craseonycteris thonglongyai | reverse complement strand
CCTGTCCCCAAACTGCTCCTTCTCCCTCCCTCTCCCGCTCTCCCCTTTTTCCTCTAACCTTTGTGTGTTGTTCTGCGTTGTGTGGTTCTCTCAGTTGAGGGTGCTTCTCAGGGTTTCCCCTGTGGGTTCCTTTTTGTTTGTAAGTCCCTTCCCAGGTAGATGTCTGGGTTCTCCTCTCATGCCGCCATCTTGCTCCCTCTCAGGAGGTTTTCTTAATGTAACTAAAACCTATTCATGAAAACTTAGGAATAAACTTACTGGTAATTAATGGTGAACCTTAGAAACATTTCATTAAAGGTGCCAAATATTACTGAAAATGACATCATTATGGGTTTTTTAGCTATTGTTTTCTTTTTTCTTTTTTTTTTTTTTTAGCTATTGTTTTAAACAGAGAAAAAGTATAAATATTGGAAAGGAAGAGACAAAAATTATCATTACCTAGAAAATACTTAGAAAATATATGCTAATTAACAGATTTTTAGAGCTAATTTAAATTTTTGGTAGGCTGGTTAATGTATATGTGTGTGTGCATGTATACCCATACACATACATACATATGATATATACACATGTATGTATGCATGTGGGTTTCACATGCATATATGAACCAACACAAACCAAAAAAAACCCCAAAACATGAACCAGCTAGAAAATATAATAGAAAACACAATCTCTTACACAATTTCAATTAAGAATTAAGTTACCAAGAAATATTCAGGACTATATGAAGAAAGCAGCAAGACTCCCTGAGGGACAAGAAAAGACTTGAATAAGTGGAGTAATAGACCATATTTCTGGATGAAAACTCAAAATTATCAAAATGTGAATTTGCTCTAAATTCTTTCCTAAATTCTAACCAAATCCCATGGGCAGGTTTTGGTTATTTGACAAAATGACTCCAGAGTTTAGATGGAATTACAAACATTTTAAGATATTTAAGAAAAATATTTTTAAAGTAAGGGAGGGTGACTTGCCTACGTTATTAAAACACATTATGAAGCTATGATAATTTGTTCTGTGTAGAACTGGCTCAGAAATAGGCAGATCACAGAAACAGAATCAAAAGTCTATAAACAGTCACAAGTGTATATATTATTACATACAATGAAGTTATAAATTCATTTAAAACCAGCAGGAAAATGTATTTTAAAAAAGCCTTAGGCGGTACTTGTTCGCTTATCTTAGAAAAACCATTTTGGAACTTTTCTTCTCCAACTGCTCTTCACAATGTCAAATATTTCTAACTTCCAGTATTTTTTCCATCCTCTGCAGCTGCTTCCAATTTACTCTGTTACCCCTTTGCCCCAAATTTCTTTCATATTCTTTTTTGGAGCCAGCTGTATCTTCCTCCCCAACTTTCCCTTTCCTGGATCTGTTTTCCAGCTGATAATTCTCTCCCTTTCCAGTATGGTAAGACCTCACAAGTCTTTTTGGCTTCATGCACCTGTCTACCTTAAAAAGGCCTATGACTGAATTGGAGAAAACAATCTCTTTTTTTTTAAAGATTTATTTTATTGATTTTTGACAGAGAGAAACAGAGACAGAGAGATACAGAGAGAAGGGGAAGGGCCCAGAGCAGTCCCCATAGTTGACATCAGTTCTCCATATAGTTTCACTTCACAGGTGGGCACAGGGCTGTGCAGGGCAGGAACTGGGCCAGGAGCCTCCTGCATAGGTCCTGGCAAGAACTGAACTGGGGGCACTCCCCAGTTCAGCATGTGGGTCCGCATGGGCAGGGGCCGGGATTCGATCCTCTGTCCCTGGGGCTTCAAAGCGAGTGCTCAACCTGCTGAGCCATCCCAGCTTCCCTACAATCTTTTTTTGAGGCGTGTTGAGGGTGGGGTGTGTGAATGGGATCAATTCTCGTTAGATAACTGCAGAATTTCCTTTGTGAGTTTAAAAGAGAAGAGGTTGTGAATACTCAGGTGCTGATACTTTTGTTACCATCTGAATTAAATACAATGTGGGTCATTTATTACCTGGAGTGCAGTTATTACAAATGAAACCAAGACAGTGATTTTCAGAGGCTGAGGTACTATTAAGATGGCTCAGAGACTGCCAGTGGTGGAGAAAAAGAGTAGGAGTAGGAGGTGCACGACTTCCCAAGTATGCTTTACCAGAGCAGTATTCGTATATTTGAGGGCTCACATAAAATTTTGTTTCAGAAATGGTTACTGGTAATGAAAAGTTGAAAGACCACTTCCTAGAAAAACATTTACCTAATAAATATGTTTGGTAGAAAATAACCGATTTAAAAAGTAATGTGATTTGTAAATTAAAAAATACATAGCTACAAAAAGCGTTTAGTAGTTATGGCTGAGTGGTAGGAAATGAGTTACTTTTTTACTCCTTTAACTTATCTTTATTTAAAATACTGTGATGATAAGATATTACTGTTATTTGTTTTTATTTTATACCTTTTGAGGTACAATTTAGATGCAGTAAAAGGCCCATATTTAAGTGTACAACTTGATGACTTTTCACATACATTCATGCCCATATGATCACCACCCAGATCAAAATATAGAATATTTCTATCACCCCAGAAATATTATATCATATCCCTCTTCTAGTCAATATCTCCACTCCCCACATCCCACCAGAGATAAGCACTCTTTTGACCTAGTTTAGATTTGTTTTTGCCTGTTCTTAAACTTCTTGTAAATGAAATGCAGCATGTACCTTTTGTTTTTGGATTATTTTGCTCAACATAATATTTCTGAGGTTCATTCATTCTGTTGTGTATGTTATTAAGTTTTGTTTAGATTGCTGGGTAATATTTCCATTTATGACAGTAACACTATTTGTTTATCTTGTTTTCTTAGACATTTGGGTTATTTACAGTTTTTGTTATTAGGAATAAAGAGGCTCTGAACAATCTTGTATGATTTTGGTGGACATGTTCATTTCTCTCGGGCATATACTTAGAAGATGGATTACAGGATATGTGCATCTTTAACTTTTCAAAAATTTGCCAAATTGCTCTTCAAAGTGGCTGCATGTATTTGCATTTTAATTAACAATGCTTGAGAGTTGCCCATTGTCTTTTTTTTCTCTACCATTTATAAAGTAAACAAATAAGATCAAAACCAAGCCTGGGGGAATGTGGCAAAACTCTCATCTGGTCCAGTGTCTGATCCAAGAGAAACATGCAGAGAGCAAGTCTGGGGTCAGCAGCTGTTCTTAGAGTCCTTGTGTGCCTGAGTTGCAAGCCCAGGAGGACTGTGGGAGCAGAGAAAGGGGTGTGGAAAACCAGTCTCAGGAAAGGGCTGTAGACATCAGACAAGAGGCCAGGTTCCCCTTGCCAACTGGTTAGGATTAAATCGCCTTCGGGGAACCAGAGGATCTTGGCTTGAAGGGGTAGTGGATTCATGATATGCTGAATCCTCCTTAGATTTTTCAGTTTTCATTTGATGAGTACACCAGTATCAGGGTTGTTGTTGCTTGCCTTTCTGGGCACACAGGATTCTAAGAAGCTTTTAATGTTCCACTAAATCTGGGCTGACTTGATCTTGCAAGTAGAACTTATAAGTAAGACAGAGTTGATACAGACAGGGACATCAGTACCCCAAGTCCAACTATACATTTGAACCTAATCTTGGGCACAGTTTGTGTGTCAGTCTTCCAGGCAAGAGGCTATTTAAGTGCATGGGGGAAATTAGATCTATAAATGTGTAAACCAAGTAAGTGGTGTCTGCTATGATGAGGGGAATTGCCTGAACTAGGTAGATGTTGATGGGTCCTAATAACGACAGTGACAATGAGGTCTGGTTTTCAGATTACTCATCTTTGATCTGGTTATAGTTTGGATCCTCAGGCCTACCTGGATGATACAGAAATTTGTTACTGATGACCCAGATGGCAGAGATCAGCTAATTCCAACTCTACTTCCAAATTTATCATGAATCTTTTTGTATTATTATAATTTTATTGCCATCACTTTAGTTGAAACCACCATAATATATATTCTTTGATATAGTCCAGTAGCCTCTTCTGGTCTCCTATCAACTTCTGCCCCACTCAAATTCATATCACATAGCATTACTCATCCAATCATGTGACTTCCTTTCTTAAAATGATTTGAAAATACAGGAGCGTATATTGGAAGGTAAATAATGTGGATACTAGACAATGTGCCAGTTAGGGAATTATAAGTCTCAGATTCTTATCCTGCACAACCACTAACTATAACTGAACAATCCTTTACACCACACCCCTCACGCTCAGTCCTCAGTTCCCTCACCTGTACATATAAGGATTGGACCAAACTGGGAAGTCTCTGAGGGCCACTGTAGGTCTAACATTCTGTGATAGTTTGTGTGGCTGATTCAGAGGATTCTTTTTGAGTTCTCCCCTGGGATAGAGAGAAGTGAGACCCTGGGACGGTATTTCAGCCAGCTTTCCTATCTCCTCAGAGATGGCTGGCGTCTTTGAAGTTTTAAGACAGTTCCTACACACTGTGGAAAACCATAAGAAAATGTTTCAAGAACATTTCCTCATTTCAACAGGTGTGGGCCTTGAGGACTGAGTTCCCTGTGGCTTCACATTGCTGATGTAGGCTCCTGTCAAATTCTCTATGCTTTGCTGCATATTTATCTCAGGGTTGTGTGGCTTCTCAGAAGCTACCCAGTCCAGCCTTGTTGGTAGAAGGTGAGTCCACAAGTTCCATGGAGTGCTGCTGTCATCTTTATAGGATTCTAACCAAGCGGTAGATATGGACATTATGTTTTTTAGAATGTAAGTTCTATGACATAAGACTATACACACATTGTGCAAATGTTAATTTCTTGGTTTTGATATTATACTATAGTTACACAATGTACAACCATTGGGGAAACTGGGTGAAGGGTACAGGGGATCTCTCTGTTATACGTCTGTAACTTCCTGTGAATCTAATTATTTCAAAAATTTGAAATTTGTGTATTTATGAGATGGTTAATAAGACGCTCTAAGGCTGATTACATAACATCTTCCACAGTTGTCTGAGTTGGGGCTTTTTTGTGTGTGTGTGTGTGTGTGAAGCAAAATATAGATAGCTTGACAGTGCAGTGGCTTTTGATAATATAATCTATGAAGTCTATTGCAAGGAATTTTCTGTTGAAGGCTCAACCCACACATTCAGTGCCCTGTGTGTTTAAGTTGCATTTGATCAGCACCAAGACTATCCTTAACAATAGCACTGTATGTGCTGGTCCTTGGATTTCACACCACATCCCACCATTCTTTTTCCATTTTTAAGCCCAGCCCTTTCTAACTGTATGCAGACAGAGGGCTGTGGAGTGGTCTGGCCATTGACCCTCCTTGATCTCTGAGGAGAGAATCTCCACATGACTAGTGGGGCACATGGGTGAGATGTGCCCCATGGTAATTTAGAGATTCAATCAATCTGGAATCTAGATCAGGGTCGAGGATGTCAAGAGATGAAGAGAGAGTGCTGACGGGAAGAGGAAAGATTAACATCCCCCAATAATGTCCATGTCTCCATGTCCAGGACCTGTGAACACATTGGATTACATGGCAAAGGGAAATTAAGGTTGCAGATAGAATGCGGTTGTTAATCAGCTGAGGGAAGTTATCTTGGGCTATTCTGGTGGGCCCAGTGTAATCACAGTAGTTCTTAAAAGTGGAAAAGGGAGACAGGAGAGGAGAGTCAGAGAAAGAGATGTGGTAATGGAAGCAGGATCAGAAAAATACTATGCTGCTGGCTTTGAAGATGAAAGAAGGGGCCATGTGAATGTGGGTGAAGGAGTCACTGAATGTGGATGGCTTCTAGAAACAGGAAAAGGCAAGAAAATGAAATCTCTGCAAAGCTTTCAGAGAGAATGCACCTTGATTTTAGTCCAGTGAGACCCATGTCAGATGTCTGACCCACAGAGCTGTAAAACAGTAGATCTGTGTTGTTTTATGACACTGACTTCACATTAACTTGTTACAGCACATTTGAACAGTAAGTACTACAGTAGAAAATGAATGCACTATTGCAGTACTTATGGTTTCAGAGTAAGAACTGATTGAAGGATACCCAAGGCTCAGGAATCAGAAGAGAGTCCTGGGGTTGGGTGGTGTGAAATATGAGGGAGGAAGTGGTGATTGGCAGTACAGAAGCCTCAGGTTTAGGGGCATGGTCTTAGGGAGAAGAACAATGCATGCCAGGAGGAATTGAGTTAAGAATCTGGAAGAGAGGTTCAGCTCAAGCAGTCAGAGAAGCAGTTTTGAGGATTTGTAGTACATGGGTAATAACAAAGAAAGGTGAGACTTGGATGGGAAAAGTGTATGTGGGAACAATGGGTTTGTACTAAGCTAGGGAACAGAAAAGGAGTAGAAAGTGCATGGGGCTAGGAGTCAAGAAGTCTGGAATTTAGTCATTTTGCTGGCTGAGCCATGTAAGCCTTTAAACCTCCTGGGCCTCAGGTTCCCATATGTAAGATGGAGGGTTCAGAGTATTGGGATTGCTTTCCAGAATGAAGCAAATATTACATGAGTTGTTGAAGGACCTTAGTGAATTCTAGGAGTCACTTAGAATTTCAGCTTACTTTGTCAGTAAGTCGGTGTCTTTGGACATAGCTCACTGCAGTGCATGTAAATGACAGTAGAATGTGGCTCCACCTTTAGCAGCATAACGTTGCTCTACTTGTGAGTGCATATCGTATTTCTTCAACATAGAAATTATGACTGTGGCACACATGAGTTCCCCATGATCGAATGCAATAGAAAGATAATATGTTATATAAATGTACAGTTGAAATCCATATGGTTTTACTAACCAATGTCACCCCAATAAATTTAATAAAGATAAAAATATTTTTTGCATTTACAGAGTTGTATGTATATGAGGCTTTTTATGTAATGGTTAAGTTCAAAGTCTTCACAAACTGTCATCTTTGATTTCTTTTGGGGTAGACAGGGTGTGTAGCCATTTTGAAGTTGGCCAAACAGAGAAACACAGGGATATGGATCCCCAAATCTCTCTTAATTCTTAAGCATTAAGAATTCCAGGATCCTGAAATACTGAATTTAGTAAAAATGCCTTTGCATTCTGTTTGATTTTGTACACTTTTCAGTTTCTCACAAGCCTTTTACTGACAGAGCATCGTAGCATCTGCCAGTGATAGGGCAACCAGAGGGTTTGGCAGCTTGTGGGTGGGAGTTTCAGGGTTTGGGGACTTGGCGGCAGTTAGATTGGGCTGTTGGTGTGGGAGGATGTAACTGTATTGATGATGGTCTTGGCTTTTCCTAAATCACAATTGCATCAGATGAGATGGCTGAATTTATGTTGAGCTTTACAAAAGCCTCCTGGGAAAAGGGCAAAACTGGTTTTAGTGCGTAAGAAATTTATTTATGGGAATTATGGTACTAAACTGAGACTGGAGACTGTTGAGAATCTGGACCGTTTTCTGGTGGAGAAAAAAAATATCTATTTTACTTTTGTAAGTAAGAATCGTATAGTAGAATCATTTTGTAGTTGCAGTGGTTTTAGAAAATCTTTCTGTCCTTTCAATAGGGCAGCAGGTAGGATATTCTTATACTAATTCAATGAAGAATGGCTTCTGGAAAGAAATTTGAAGGAAACAAAAGAATAAGGGTGAGTGGAAGGAAAAGGGCCAGCTCCCAGGGAGGAGGTGCAAGGATGTCAAGTTTGGTTGGCCAGGTTTCTGATGACTCATCACCAGCACAGTACAGATGCATGACTTGTCCTCTTGGAAACACAGGGTCACCGCTCTCTGTAGTGCAGAGAAAGATGACTCACAGAGAAGGAGGCTGTATGTAGGTCCCACTGCAGATATAACGTATCTGATGTGCGGAAATGTGACTTATGTCTGATTTAATTGTTTTAAATGTGTGGTACCCTGATTTCTAGTGATAAAATACCACAGAAGGGATATTGTATTAAATGATTTTTTTTTCAAACAAGAAGATCAGAAAACCTGAGCACACTGCAGTCATCCGGGCATGTTGTCCTCTAACGTGGGTGACTTTTGGTGAGGCTCTGATAAAAAGTCTTCTAGCATGGTTTCATATCATGCAATTCATTTATGGAAAACTCAGTTGGGATATAGTAAACATTCTACCTTTTTTCCTGGTTACTTCTTTTAATTAAACTCTGTAGAATCTTCATTTCCCTTTGTAATGGTATCTTAAGTAAATAGCAAAACATTCTGATCATTTTTAATGAGTAAAGCTCAGTCCAATACTATTTAAAACTAGTATCATGCTCAGTTTATTCTTTTTTTTTAAAATTTATTGTTAAATTTGATGAGGTTACATTGGTTGGTAACAATTAGATAGTTTACAGATTTACAAGTCCACATCACATCATTCATGCATCGTATTATGTGCCCATCACTCAGTATCAGTTCCCCTTCCATCACCTTATATCTAGTGCCCACTCCCACCTCCCCCCACAACTGTCCCCCACCTCCTCCCCCCTATCCTGGTAACCACCAAACCATTATCATGCTCAATTTAAAGCCCTTCTTATCCATTGCTTAAGGGACCCCAAAAATGTGTTTGAATGGGGAGGTTTGGGGAGGGGGGCTGAGAAAGAGAGGGAGGGCAGAGAGAGAGAGAGAGAGAGAGAGAGAGAGAGAGAGAGAGAGAGAGAGAGAGAGAATGCTTCACATGTGATCACCTGCCGTGGTTTTACTCAGGTTATTCTGCTGATGAAATGGCCTCTTTATGATGGTTTCTTGCTGAAGCCAACCTGGCCCACTCTGTTAGTGAGGACTTCCTTAGAGAGGGGAAGCCCTGCTGAGCTCCATAGCACCATTCTCCTTTCTCGTGGGGGTGTTACCTCATTTGTCCTGGCTGGCTGGCTAGCCCATTTTGTCTTTTTGTCCCTCCTCTGTTTTGTACTTCTGTCTGAGGAAACCACTGAAATTTTCTTCCATACCTTCTGTCATGAAACAGGGGTAGAGGTGCTACACATTCTTTTCTTTCCAGTATTATTTCTCTATACTTCCTTGGTATAGCTGCTACTGGGCAACTCCAGTAACCCTCTTGCCTGCAGACATGTACAGGGAGAAATAGGCATAAGTCTCTGTGTTCAAGTGCATGCCTTCATCTTCAGGCCAAGCCCTTTCTATAACATTCTCACCAGGCTCCATTCTGCTCCACTCATGGCACAGTGAGGTGCTAATAGTCTCCCTTTCTTGGCTATTCTCAGCTCTGCAAGGAATTCCCTGAGAGCAATGCATCTCCCCTTCTTCGCAACAAATTTGGCTTTGTAAAGTAGGGGAAAGACAATTTCCTCACTGTAAACTCTGTACCACTTCCCCAGGGGTCAAGACTCTGATCATTCTCCTCTTCCTGCCCAGTCTCTTATGTGGACTGGGAAGAGGTGTGAGATTTGGGTTGATGGCTCTTAGTCATAGGGTTAGTTTTGCCTAATAGTAAACCTTGTGGGGAACATATCTGTCCCTTTAGATATGGAGACTTAGTTCCTGTAGATTTCATCCTTATATACCCTAGTGCCAATTCTGGGGCCACAGGAAAAGTTCAACTCAACATTTTGGCATAATCATATCTGATTTTATATATGACTATGTTCTCTTGTCAATTAGTGGCCTTGCAGTGGTATGGGATGATATGGCACTTTTTTTTTATCTGCCAATTCATATTCCTAAAAAAAACTCATAGAAAACAAGGGTTTATAAAAGATAATATAAGGCTGTGTTTACTTGAGTACTGACTTAGGTCCCAGGAAATATTTGATTTTCCTACTAGATGCTGTAAATGCAGTGGGACTTTATGTTTGCATTGTTTCTTATAATAGGGATTTATTCTGTAAGTTAAGTCATGGTTTTCAACATGTATTCCATGTAACAAAAGTCCAGGGAGGCAGTAGAGTACATGTTGAACTTAAATTGACTTTGCTGGAGTCAGCAGTTATATGAGGCCAGGCAAATTATTTAACATCTTCCTTTAGGCAAAATAAAAATACTACTACTTACTCACCTCAGAGGGTTATGAGGATGCAGTTGAATAATGTATCTAAAGCATTTAATATATGCATGGATTGTAGGAAGTATATAACAAGGTTAGCTACTTATATAAATATCTTTATAGCTAATGCCATATAATCTATATGATTATATGATTTTACTGCAATTTGAATAAAAATACATACATTGGGTGGGAGAGGCCAGGACTGGGAATTCTATTAGGTTATAAAGAAGTTTAGTATATATCATGTTAGCAGGAAATGAAGTCAACTTTGGGAGAACAGACAGACTGCAGAGGTTAGGGGTTCCATCTAAAAGACTGGGCAATACAGGATCAGGGATTAAGGTCAAAGAGTAACTAAAAATGAATCCTAGCACACACAACACAGATAAAGCGTGGCAGTTATGGATTTGAAAGATAGGGTCCAGAACTCATCTCAGAAGGTGGGCTACCGAGGATTGTAGATTGGAACAAACCAGGTCCTCTAACAAGTTGTTCTGCTTGGAGTAAGAAGGAAGGTAATGCCCTGTGGCATTTCTCCTTTTACCACAGGGATGTTTAACTGTTTTTTTCCTGTGATCAACAGGTCTCACTTTCTCTGTTGACTTTTAATTCTGGTAGGGTTAAGTAGAATTGAGCACTTAGAAAAAATTATTGCTAATTAGATAGGCAGAAAACAATCATTTAAATTTTTACTTTTTGATTGTAAGTGTGGTTTAACATATAATCCCTCATATGTTAGCTGTTTGCATTTCTTCTTTTGGGAGTTATCTTCTCATGCCATTTCTAATTTGTTTATTGATACTTTAGGGTTTTTCTTATTAATTTTGCATTCTCTTGATATATTGATTCTTTGCCAGTCATATTTGCTGTATTTTTCTCTATTTGTATTTGCCTTTTAATTTTTGATTTTACACTTTTAGGGTACATGGAATCGACAAAATGAAAAGGCAGTCTATGGAATGGGAGAAAATATTTGAAAACCATGTATCTAATGAAAGGTTACTATCCAAAATATATAAGGAACTCTTGCAATTCAATAGCAAAAAACAAGCAAACAAACAAACAAACAAAAAATCAAAACCAAACAAAATAACTGGATTACAAAATGTGATAAGGAGTTGAATTGACATTTTTTCAGAGAAGACATACAACTGGCAAACAGGTGTATGAAAACATGCTTAACATCAGTAATTATCAGGAAAACACAAAATCACTATGAGAAGTCATCTTACACCTGATATAGTGGCTATTTTCAAGAAGTCAAAAGATCACAAGTATTGGCAAGGATGTGTAGAAAAGGAAACACTTCTCCTATTGGTAGGATTGTAAATTAGCCACTTTGGAAAACAGAATGGAGGTTCCTCAAAAGATTAAGAATAGAATTATCATATGATCCAACAGTTTAATTCTGGATATATGAAATGAAATGAAATCAGCATCTGGAAGAGATACCTGCACTCCTGTGTTTATTGCAGCATTATTCACAATAACCAAGATATGGAAAAAAACCTGAATGTTCATCAACTGATTAATGGATAAAGAAAATGTGATACATAATAACAGAATATTATTCAGCCTTAAGAAAGAAGCAATTCCTGTCACTTGCACTGATATGGATGAAACTGGATGATGTTATGCTAAGTGAAATAAGCCAGACACATAAATACGAATATTACATGATCTCACTTATATGTGAATCTAAGAAAACAGCAAGCTAAAAAGCTGATTTCACAGTAACAAAGCATAGAATGGTGGTTCTAGAGGCTGGAGTGTAGGGGGAATGGGGAGATAAAAAAAAAAAAAAAAAAGAAAAGTAAATGATGGTTGCCTGCTATGGGGAGAGGGGATAAGAGGTTATGAGGAGTTGTGAATACAGAGTTTTAGTTTTTCAAGATGAAGAGTTCTGGAGTTGGATGGTGGAGATGATTGAACAACAGTATGACTACCAGTATACTAAATATCACTGAACTGTATACTTAAAAATTAAGATAGTAGGGGAAGCCAGGATGGCTCAGGGGGTTAGGCGCTCACTTTGCAGCCCTGGGGACCGAGGATTGAATCCCAGCCCCGACCCGTGTGGACCCATATGCTGAGCTGGGGAGTGCCCCCAGTTCAGTTCTTACTGGGGCGAGACCCCAGCCCAGTTCCTGCCCTGTGCAGCCCCGCACCCACCTGTGGAATGAAACTATGTGGAAAAACCAATGATGTGCAACTATGGAGACTGTTCAGGGCCCTCCCCCTTCTCTCTATCTCTGTCTCTGTATCTCTCTCTCTCTATCAAAAACAATAAAAATACATCTTAAAAAAAAAAAATTAGCTGGGGAAGCCGGGATGGCTCAGTGGGTTAGGCGCTCACTTTGCAGCGCCGGGGACCGAGGATCGAATCCTGGCCCCGGCCCGTGCGGAACCATATGCTGAGCTGGGAGCTCCCCCAGTTCAGTTCTCTCTCTGTCTCTGTCTCTGTATCTCTCTTTCTCTCTCTGTCAAAAAAACAAATAAATAAAAATGTATTAAAAAAAAATTAAGATAGTAAATTTTGTTATGTGCATTTTACCACAATAAAAACATTGAAAAAAAGACAAAAATTATAAAAAAATATGTTAAAACATAAGAAAGGAAAAATAAAACAAAATAAGGGACATATGTGTAGATATTTTAGAGATTAAACAGATAACAATAAGATATGGGAAACAGTTGGTGGAATTGTAAATTGATGCATCCACAATGGAAAACAGTTTGGGGATCCTCAAAAAATTAAAAATAGAACTACTTTATGACCCCAAAACTCCACTTCTGGGTGTTTATCTGAAGAAACCTAAAACACTAATTAAAAAAAAAATTCATCCCTATGTTCACTGAAGCACTATTTATAATAGCCAAGATATGGAAGCAACCAAAATGTCCACCAGTGGACAACCAGGTAAAGAAGAAGTGGTATGTATGATCATTTCTACTCTTAAATATGATCAGTTCTACTCCTAAATATACTGGAAATAATTAAAAACAGAGACTAAAATAGGTATGCATTCACCAAAGTTCTGTCAACAGATGAATAAACAAAAAATGGTATGTAGATACAATAGAGATTATTATTCAGTCATAAAAGGAATGAAGTTCTGATATTTGCAGCAACATGGATGAACTTTGAAAACATTATGTTAAGTGAAATGAGCCAGATACAATTGGACTAATATTACATGATTTAAAATATGCAAGGTAGATAGAATAGGCAAATTCATAAGGGCTGGGGGAGAGGAAAAAGGGACGTTATTGTTGATTGGAAAGAGTTTCTGTTTGGGATGATGAAAAAGTTCTGGAAATAGTGGTGATGGTTACATAACATTGTGAATGTACTTAATCCCACTGAATTGTACAGTTAAAATAGTTAAAATGGTAAATTTTATGTTATGTATAATTTGCCACAATAAAACTTTTTAAAAAGAAAAAAAAAAAAGGAAATTTGGGATGGCTCAGCAGGTTAAGCCCTTGCTTTGCAGCCCCGGGGACAGAGGATTGAACCCTGGTCCTGGCCTGTGTGGACCCATATGCTGAACTGGGGTGTGCTTCCCATGTGAGAAGCCCCCAGTTCAGTTCTTGCCCCCTGGTTTGGCCCCTGGCTCGGGGGGGCCCCCGGCCCAGTTCCTGCTCTGCTCAGCCCCCGCCCAGCTGTGTGGAATGAAACCATGTCAAAAACTGATGACGTACAAAGTATGGAGACTGCTCTGGGCCCTCCCCCTTCTCTCTGTCTCTCTCTATCAAAAACAATAAAATAAATCTTAAAAAAAGAAAAAAAAAAAAAGAAAAAAAGCAGGATCAATTTTTTACTTTAAAAATTGTTTTATGACTTTTAAGATGACTTATATGACTTTTATCCAGTGTACATTTTTATATATATAATTTTTATATTTTCCTCTGACATTATAAAATTCAAAATTTTTTTGTTAAATTTATTGGGGTGATATTAACTGATATCAATTACATTGTTTTCATGTGTACAATTCTACATTACATTGTCTATACATCGCATTATATGCTCGCCACCTAGAATCAGCTCACTTTCCGTCATCATATGTTTGATTCCCCCTCCCTACTTCCGCCCATAAAATTCAATTTTTTAAAAAGATTTATTTTATTGTTTTGACAGAGAGACAGAGAGAAGGGGAGGACCCAGAGCAGTCTCCAGTTTGTACAATATAGTTTCATTCCACAGGTGGGCATGGGGCTGTGCAGGGCAGGAACCAGGCTGGGGGCCTCCCAGCAAGGACTGAGCTGGGGCACACCGCAGTTCAGCTTATGGGTTTGCACGGGCCGGGGGTGGGATTCGATCCTCTGACTCCAGAGCTGCAAAGCAATTACTTAACCCGCTGAGCCATCCCAACATTCCCTAAAATTCAATTTTTGCATGTAACTGCTACCATTTGAAATTTAAGAGATACAGATACAAATTTATCATAGCATATTTTATTATGTATTGTCTTCTCCACTGACTAGTGATCCTTCTTTATCACATATTAAACATAGTAAGCCCTGTTTCTGTGTAAATTCTGTTAATTGGTTTCAAGAATTTCAAAGGAACGTTTTTCTTCACGTGCTTTTGTGTTTGGAAATGTGGATACTAAACTTCTGGTTGTATATTTATCGAAGGCATCTCTTTTGGGTGTCATAGCTATCCCATGTTAGTACAAACAATGTTTTTAGAATGTAATTATCAGGTGATGCTATAGTTTATTTAAATTCATTTATAAATACTAGGCTTTCCACATAAGGCCAGAACTCAGTTCAGTGCCACTGGTGTTGACAGGAAACAATGCAGATCACATTCAGGTTCATTGGCAGGGATAGGTGAATTAAAGAAGGAAATCTGCTTCTGTGCTATTTGTAGAGCCATTAGTTGTCATTGTGTCATACTTGTTATTGCAAGTAAAGTCTTTCTACACTATCCTTTCAACTAGGCTGGTGGCTGTTAATTCAGCAAATTTAATTTTCCAAGTGAGAAAAGTTGCCCTTGCCTCAAACTCATGAATATAATGCCTGGTGGTGGCTATAATTTTCCGTTATCATCTTCATTCGTCAAATCAAGACAAGTGGCCAGAACTGTGGAATTGAACATGGCAAAGACTGGTAAATTTTAAGTAAAAATCTTGCTTAATTTGACTGATGAATTGTATTTCTTCACTTTAACAATGCTATGTCTATTTACATATAGGACTGTATTTAGAGGGTATATATTTTCAATATGAAGCCACTTCAGCTCTTTCTAGGATACCTTAATCAGAATTACTCTCTAGATATTATTTATCAAGTGACCTTGTCCATTTGAGTATGCTGGTCTTGGGCAAAGGTCCTGCTTTCCCAACAATACTGCATCTAAGTTTTATAACTATTAGATCATGTGGGCAGGAGTGAGGTTCATGTTCATAGTGGGGGAACTTATGGTTATCATGTCTTTCTTGGGATTTGAACATCCTAGCCAATTTCTGCCACCATCTGGATGCTTGTTCTCTTACATCTAAGGGACCCCAAAACATAGTTGCTCTATTGCTACTGAGTAGAGCATCAAAACTTAGTGGGTTGTTTCTTAAAATTTTCTGAGTTTCCTTAGGTTCTTGGTGTGGTGTGCACTATATATATTTGGACTTGGCCAGCTGACCAAATCATTCCACCTCCTCTTTCATTCTAATGAAAGAACACCAGACAGAAGCAGCAATACCATTCCTAGTGGGTTAGGAAATCTGGCTGAAGCTTAATTCATGGAGTTAGTACCTGCTGATTTGGTGAGTTACAGGAAAAATAACAGAAGGTTTCTGTGGAAAGCAGGCAGATTTTTATGGAGTTTGGGAATCAGAATGGGTCGTTGAGATAGAGCTGTTTGAGTGTTCAGGGATTTAAGGAGAAATAGGCATACATTTCTGGAAGTTTGTCAAATTTCTAGGATTTATAGAGAAGAGAGGTTTCTGTAGTCTTATGTATGTATCGGAAGTTCAAGACTGGCTGAAGGAAACAGATAAAACCTGTTATCTAATGACACGGGGATGATCAGTAGTATCCAGGCAATCCAGGATGAATGGTTCTGGGACTTTAGAGATATAACTGTGATTGGGATTCTAAATCCTGGCAAAGATATGGCCAGAAGGGAGGGTAAGCAAGTAATAAGAGGACTGGAGGCAACTGAAGCGTCACTTCATCTATTAAGGTCTTTAGTTATATTGGACTTGTTAAGTAAGGGCATACTCAGCACTTCATTCCATTGGAAGAGTGATCAGTGGAAGCCAAGAGGATCAGACCTTGATAGCGCCAAGATTCTAAAAGAGAAATGCTAAGGATGGGAATCCAGGGTTAGAGACTGGAGAATAAAGAATTTGAAGTAGTAAGGATTCCAATATTTAAAGAGGGACAACCAGACAGCATAATCAGGCAAGGTTTGCCTAATAAGGAGGCATAGGGCAATAGCCATAAAAGAGCAGAACTTCGGGAGATAGGGATCTTGTTCAAGATTTTAATTTTTAGAAGAAAAACATATATTAAATAACATACAATCCCAAAGATTCTTCTACTAGATAATTTGAAATAAAATTTAGTCTCTAGAAATTTTAAGTTTTAATAATACAGATTAAAAGCTAAAAAATTACAGTATCACAATATATTTGTGAATATTCCTTGCAAAAATTTCTCAAATTATCAGTATGTAAATATTATACATTTAGACGCAAGATCTACCTACCATCTATCGTGTATCTATCTATAGCTATAATACGAAATTAGCTTGATTCCCTTCCTGATAGTGTACTTTTATTTTTAGTTTGTTATTTTGCAATAAGTGACTCAGAAACGGAAGTGAAAAATCATTTTACAGTTTAACTAGAGGTTTTTTTTCTGTTAGGGTTGTTGTAATTCTTACATAATATGAATACAAACCTCTGGGTGTTTATTAGATGTCTGATGCTGTGTATCTGTGTAAAACAACAATACCAGCCCCCTAACTTCCATGCCTCTCTAATTATATGTAAACTTGTTTAAGATCATCAAGTACAGTGATTCATCACTCCAAGGTGCTCTGAGAAAGGTTACATTGTTATAAGACTATTGTTCTCTACTGAATATATTTATTTTGAGCTTTCGTTACTTTTTATTTTTAACATAAGCTCCAGATCTCTATCTGTACTTATTATGCAAGAAATAATAAATGCTTGAATGCAGTTACCTACTTTTGAAAATTTACTTTATAAAAACAAAAGGCTAATATACTCTTAGCAATGTTTATTTAGATTTGTTGCTGTTGTTTTCAGCAGCATCATAATTATCATCATCATCATCTGTTGATATTGGTTGCTAACCATTTAGTTCAGGGATTATTGTAAGTTTCAACAGCATTTACAAATAATATATTAATATGTCAAATAACAGAGTCCTTGCCCTTAGAAAAAACAGAGAGAAATGAGTTGAGGAATGATCAAAATTATAAGCAGTTTCTTACTTTCAAATGGGTTGGTTGCTAAATATTGTTTGTTGGTGGGTTTTTTGTTTTTTTGGTTTTTTTTTTAACTTGGAACCATTTTTATTGATTGATTCATAAACATTGTTATGGTATATAGGGATACATACCCAGTTATGCTCCCCAAAACCCATTCAAGTGTTCAAACTTTATCTGTTTAACCCTATGATAGAGTATTTGAATGTGGGTCAATTGGTAAAAATTTATCCAGACTCAACATAGAGCCCTTCCCCGAGAATTGCTGAAGAGTAAGCAATTCAGGGAAGCCGGGATGGCTCAGCGGGTTAAGCCCTCGCTTTGCAGCCCCAGGGACCGAGGATCAAATCCCAGCCCTGGCCCCATCCCGTGTGGACCCATATGCTGAACTGGGGAGTGCTTCTCATCCGGGAGGCTCCCAGTTCGGCTCTCACCCCCCTGGTTCGGCCCCCGGCTTGAGGGGGCATGCTTCCCAAGTGGGAGGCCCCCAGCCCAGCTCCTGCCCTGTGCAGCCCCCTGCCCAGCTGAATGGAATAAAACCATGTTGACAACTGATGACGTACAACTATGGAGAGTGCTCTGGGCTCTTCCCCTTCTCTCTGTCTCTCTGTCTCTCTCTGTCTCTCTGTCAAAAACAATAAAATAAATCTTAAAAAAAAAACCCAACAAAAAAACAGTAAGCAATTCTTTTTCTGCTGTCTTCACCTACACCACCAGGGAAGACATGAAGACATATTTATGCCACCTGATGTGGTTTGAATTATGTTCCCCCAAAAGACAGAATTGTTTCCTACTCAGCCTTGGTTCTTGATGGACTGGTAGCATATGCGAGAAATAAGCGTTAATTGAGTTAGGCCACTGGGATTTAGGGGTTAACTTGTAACCACAACATAATTGGGCTTATCCTGCCTAATAACCTTATTTTTATTAAAGTATGTGTTTTTTATTAAAGTATGTATGAAAAGACTTGAAGACAATTCTCTGAAGTTGTTATTGTTAGTGTGATTGTGCGTACTCTTATCTTTAAAAACCCTTCTGTATTAAAAAATAATCTTTTAAAGGACAGCAGTGATGTGCTTAGTTCCTTTTAGAGAACTTTTGATTAAAACTGGTTAAATTAGAATCATTCATTCTTAAAGGGTAAGTTTTAACTATTTAGAGACAATTACTAATAAATTACTTTAATCTCTAGCACTGACAACTAAATGAGGAGTTAGTGTAGATTAGGGGTTGGCACACTATAGCCTGGGGGAGAAATATGGCCTCCGGCCTGTTTTCATGAATAAAGTTTTATTGGAACACAGCCACAGTCACTTAAGTACTGTCTATGCTATTTTAGCTCTATGAAAGCAGAGTTGAATAGCTGTAACAGAGAGCACATGCATGGTCATAACACCTAAAATATTTATCATCTGGCCCTTTTCAGAAAACGTTTTCCAACCCCTTGTGTGTGGATTTTAAACTCTGAGCAGGGCCAGGACTGGGATGAGGAGAATGAGACACTTGCCTAAGCTGCAAAATGTAAAGGGTCACTGAAAAACTAGCAATCAAGATTAAATCACATTTTAATGCAATATTAAAAAATAAGTATTAATGTGAAAAATCTATGATGAGCAACATGTCAAATTTTAAACCAAGATAGAATCAATAATAGTACCATGCTGAGCCACACTGGAGCCTGAGGCAATCCTCATGCTGTCTTCAGTTAGGATTTTGATATTTTGTCCATCGTGTATGGCAGAGCTTTGCCCTAAATTGCCCAGCACAAAGCTTAGCGTACAGTGGGCTTGCAATAAGTTTTTCCGTTGATTATGAATTCATTATCCTGTGATACTTCAAAAAAATTAGAAAAACTGTGTGAATGGGAACAGTTTGACCTAGTTGTTCTGGTACTTATGTACTTACCTACAATTTGTAGAATTATGAGGACAAGACATCAATATTTAAAAAAACTCTTCAGTAGTTTAGTGCACCAGCAAATATTGATGATGGGTTTTGCCTTAGTCTTAGACCCGTGGGCGCCATCCTAATTTATATGACTGTCTTAAGGTGGTATTTTGGGGATTTATTATACTTTAAGCATAATTTTGGACATACTTTTTGAAATTTAGATTGCCTGCAAAGAATTGCTTTTAGTATCTAAATCCTTGACATATTACTTTGTAGCCAACTATTTCTGGCATCCTCTCCCATTTCTCAGTTGATGCATTCTTTAGATAGACCAGTCTCATCCTCTTCTTCCAGGTTCTTCTTGTAATAACTCCATTTTGACTGGAAGATGAGATGTCTGTTCCAAAAGCCATTTTTGTTGGGATTCTAAGCTGCATTTTTCAGAGTTCAATGGTTTATGTACTATGTGTACTTGAACTTTTCTCAATAGGATATTTGGATGTAGCTGCTCCCAAGGAATGAATGTTATATTGTTTACTCTTTGGCACAGAGACCTACGTTGACCAGCACAGGGCCTTAGATGAGGATAAGGAACATTTACCCTTTCTTCTGAATCTCCACTATTTGGGAGAGAGAGGTAGGTTTTGGTAATGTTGGGGAAGGAAGCACTATGTAAGTAGATGTTGAAGTTACATAATGGTCATTAGACAAAACATTTTAAAGGGAGAATAATAAATGTAGAAAGGGAGAACACAATTATACATTTAGTTTACCATTGAAATAAAAATAAATATACCCAAATGAATATACCCAATCACTCAAATGGCAAAGAGAAAGTTATTAATGAAATTCTGATAAACTTACAAGTAGTTTAGTTTGAATTATACTTAGAACGTTAGCTGGCCTTTTGTTAGGTGTTTTTTCTTGCCAGACTTCTGTTACCTAAAGGGAGAATTTATGGTTCTTCATGTAGGGAAGTAGAGAAAGAACAAGAAATGTCCTCATTTCTTACCTTAGTTCTTTGATATGGATAGAGTAGGGGTGGGAGAGTAGTAGGAGACAGCGAAAGGAAAACTCAGACATGAGATTTCAGAAAGGGAAGGAGAGAGTGAAAGGAAGAGATGAGAGGAGAAATGTCGAATGAGAGGAGTAAGAAGGCAGAAGGAGATTGTGAGGAGGGAACAGCAGACAGCCTCTGTCCAATAGCTCCATTTTGTGTATTGGATGGAGATAATATGATGGAGATAGGGACTTAGCCATTGTCAGTGGAGATTCAGCTGATTCATTATTTGCTCTACAAGGGTCCATCAAGTCTGTTCTATAAAGAGCGGGGAATAATTCAGGTCTCTTGCCATTATGACGATTCCTTCTGAAGGGACTACTATTCTGAGGTTTGAGAAAATTCCTGTCCTTACAATGAAGTGAACTGAGAACTCTGATAACTAAATATTTCTCATGGCAAGGTCTGTGAGGAATCTGCCTGAGATTTAAGGTTCCAGCACTTCATTTATTCCCATTATCCTAATTTTCCTTTTATTTTTCCAATTGTCTGACATATATTTGGTAAGACCTGTCTATAGTATAGTCTCTCGTATGTGGAAAAATGGAAGGTTTTTTGTTTTTGGAAGAAAAATGTACTCTTCTCTTAAACTCTTAAGGAATTGCTATCTTAATTTTTTCTCTTTTTAAAAAATTTTGAAAGAAAACTTGAATATTCTCTGCATAGCCAATTTTCGAACATCCCATAGCTGACTCATGTGGAGGGAATAGTTCTATTCACAATAATTGTCTTCTCTCTGGAGAGAATAAAAATATAGGTATTTCTTAGTTACCTCCTACAGCACCTAATCACGTACTTTGTTTACAGAGGTTTCTCAATAAGAATTCATAAAATTATGAAAATTTAAGGTCTTTATTGGCAATGGTATATATATAAAAGGATTTTTTCCCTACCTAACGAATTACAGAAAGAGAGCTGACTCTGAGGGGTGAACACATAATGCAACACATAATGCACCACATAGACAATATACTGTAGAATTGTACAACTGGAACCTATGCAATTTTTACTAACCAATGTCACCCCAATAAATGTAATAATAAAAATTTAAAAATTACAAGAATTGTGAGCTCTTAAGCCAACTTGTGTATCTTTTATATTTGAATTTTACTGCTGGCTTTATCTTTTTAATATAATTTGTATTTTTTTCAAACCAATATAAATGCTGGTTAAAAAAGTCAAACAGAATAAAACTTACAATGAAAAGTGGCGGTATCCTGTGCCATATTTTTTACACCTGATTCCTGTCCAATATTCTTCATTATTAGCTGTTTTACCTCCTTATTTCTAAATGATGCCCTTATACTAACTTAATTTTTTTTTTTCATTTATGTACCACTGACTTTCTGCTATAAATGGTGGAGCTGTAGCTCTCTTATATCATCTGTTCTTTCCTTCCTCCTTCCCCACTCCATATGCTTCTAATATAATCATATTAGAGTTTAGGTTAAATTGATACTTTAAAGTTCTTTCATTAAATATTCTTTTTAATAGTTGTTCTTTGCCTTATCAAGTTACTTTTGGGAATTTATTTTAAAAAAATATCAGAGATTTGCACAAAAGTTTTATATACAAGGATGTTCATTATAGTCCATCAGAAATTATGAAAAAGTAGACACAATCTGAAGTCTAGCATTAGGACTTTTTTCATTAAGAATACTCATATATTACTGCCTATTTACATGATAGACTACTATTAATAATGTTTTGAACCATTAAAAATAATGTTTTGGAAGATTGCTAACAGCATAGACAATGATTTATGACATATTGAGTAAAAAAAAAAAATGTCAATGAACCAATTAACAGTATATCTAGTTTGATCTACTTTTTAAAAAGAAAAAAAGAAAAAAATGTACATAATAAGAGAGTAAGAAAGGTTGTGCACCAAAATGTTAAAAGTGGTTTTTCCTAGTTAGTATGTAAAAGTAATTTTATTTTTCTGTTTAGATTTTTCTGTATTTTCCAAAATGAATCATATTGGTAAATTGCTTTCTAAAAGGATTCTAATATTTTGTAATATCATCAGCCATGTACAAGAGTAACTGCTTTATTATAGTCTCAACATTACTTGGTTTGGTGCAATTATTTTAAAATTCTTGATATTAGGAGTGTTCCCCTTCCTTATATTTGGACATCTGTGGAATTTTGACAGGAATTAAATATGTTTTTTTTAGATATATTTCATAGGGAGATAAGAAACTGTCATCAGAAGGTACATTAGTTATTCTAAATTTATTTTTTCTAATTGACAGAAATTGCATCTTAATTTGAATTTTGTTTCTTTCACTATGCCAAATGATTTTTCATAGCTTTCTTGTGCATTGACTGTTTTGGAATTCCTTTTATGTCTGTTCATGTCCTTTGAGTGGTAGATTTCTAGATAGTCTGATGGTGGAAGAGATTATTCTAAGCAGAAAGAACAGCAAGAGCAAAAGCATAGAATTATAAAACTGTGGACTGGGGTTTTGAGATAGTAATTCCTGTTTGACTGGATTGTCATGTACATGTAGGAGAATAAGACAGGAAGAGGTAATGCCTAAGAGATGTTGGTAATTGCCTGTCCTCCTAAAGGATTCCTTCTAAAGAAATTTTTTCTGTCCAGGGCCGTGTTTCCAAAAGGTCCATTCTCTGAACCAGTGATCCTGCCCATCCCCCATGTGACTGGATCATAGCTGATAGGGCATCTGATCTAAGGGCAGACAGTCCATAGGCTGTTTTGTGGTATTTCTGTGATCCAGCATGAAAAGACATTAGGGCATTTGGATGCTTTAGAATTTGGAACTGGGAAATTGAGACACTGAACTAATTAGCAGTGGGGACAGAAACTGTAAGGAGATGTTGAGAGTTGCCAAGGTTGAGAAGGTATTGGGAGTAGTCACATTGTACTGTATAGTGTCTGAAACTATGGGAATGGAAACTAAATAACCAGAGGAAGCAGGGCAATAGAGAGAAGGGAAACTGAAAAGAGAAGCAGAGATGCTGATAGAAAAAGAGAGTGGTTGAGTTGTAGAGCTTTTCTTGTTTTCTGACAGCCACCAGTTGATCAATGAATATTTTTTTAAGTGTTTTCTTTTCTCGAGATAACTTGAGTAGATCTCTAATCCTCCCAAGCATATAGGTATTTTAGGTATTATGAAGAACTCTGGATGCTAGGGCAAGAAATTTGTAATATGCTAGGCAAAGGATAAATAATGATTTTGAGATGCAAAGTAATATCATTAGAAGTGTGCTAAATGAAGAGTAAGCTAGAGGTGGTATGTAGGGGAGATGGAGAAACTGATTTGGGAAGCTATTAAGATATGTGGGAGGTAATGAAAGACTTGAATTGAGGGTATGACAGAAAGAAAGTAAATGGGTAGACAGATGTAAAAACATAACAAAGGAACAGTCAATAACATATAATAATTTATTAAACATAGGGGACAAAGAAAACACATCAGAGTTGGAGGCTAGAAGTTGAAAATGTCATTAAGAGAAATAGGGAAGTTAGAGGAGGCTGTGTTGTTTTGGGTTGCAGAGGGCTGGACATCTGTTTAGTTTCTGTTTAGTTTCAGGTACTGCTGGGAAATACTGTTTCGTTCAGCTTAAATAACTTTTATTGAGTTCCCATGACCTTGTTCCTGGGCCTGGATGGTAGAGGGTAGGGGACTGAAGGATAAGGATGAATAAAACATGGTTTATGCCTTTGAGGAGTCCCTAGTGCTGTGGATGAAATTACCTCTCAGGTAGAGACAGATGTGACACAGCTTGAGAGAGAACTTTTGAATGGCAACACAGATAAGGTCTCAATAGAGCCCCAAAGCACTGGACTATCAAAGGATAGGGTGAGGTGGTATAAAGAGGACCAAGGGTAAAACCAGGGGGAATACCTGGTGTCATAGGGCAGGAGGAGAAAGAAAAAGGGAAGACTCATGGCCAGGACATTCTTAGGAGAAACAGGATAGTACAAAGTTACAAGACCAAGGGAAGGGAGGATTTCAGGAGATAACAGGTCCTCCAGGTTGTCAATACTGCAAAAGCTTGAGAGAATGAAATTGGATTTGACATATAGGGGAGGTCATTGTGGTCTTGGAAGAAATTTTGAGTAAAGGGCTAGTGAAGAAATGTAGGATGCAAATGTAGAACACTCTTCTAATAATTTGGGTGTTGAAGGGATGGTAAGAAGTGGAAACGTGATGAAAGGGCAAGGGCAAGAGATTTTTGCTTGTTTATTTTTAAAAAGGTCTGCCTGAGTAGGCAGAAGGAGAGATGATCAGTCAGGAGAGATAAAAAATTAAGGAAGGGAATAGAAAGATCAAGGAAATAAGGAGATGGGAAGGTTTATGATCAAGTGTAAAGGTGAAGAGGATAACATTACCAGGAGAGCCATTTCATCCTGGACCCAAAGATTGAAAGGAGGAATACAATTTACAATACAGAGAAATTCATAGGAGAAGAGAAAGGAAGTAAAAAGAAAAACACCTCACATGGCTTCTATTTTCTCAGAATAGTAGGCTAGAAGTGGAGTCTTGTGATTGGGGATTTTAGGAACATAGGGGAAGAGAAAGTTTTGAAAGGCCACTAAAGGGAATGGAACAGGGAATTGGTAAGAGGTGAATGACAGGGGCTTTGAGTGGTAATCCAGAGACAAATAAGAATGAGAAGGTGAGAGATAAATCAAGAAAATGAAAACTACTTCAAGTAGTAGTATTCAAAGGATTTCAAAAAGTACCTTCTTCCCTCACCCACACTATTTTACAAATAAATAATTTAATTCCAAGCAACTTAACTCATAAATCTGTTGGAGTTCCAACCCCCTACCCTCTTTCTGTGTGAAAAGAGATGTGACAATTGATTATAAGGTTAATTTAGCAAATTGGTTAAATCTGAAATGTGACTGAATCTAGAAAATATAAAATCAACCCAACCAAAAGACCAGTGCCTATGTGTGTGGAACAAATGTGATAACTGGTCAGTGAGTCACCGGAAATGACTCAGGAAGATTCTCTAAACTATAGTGTGTGTGCTGGGTAAGCATTTTTTTTTTTTTCAGATTTTTAAACAATTCTGATTTTGCATATAAATATTTAAATGTCTGATTTATACAAAATGACTGCCAAGTAACTTATTATCTAAAAGAAACTCAGTTGTCACAGTGCCCATTCTATAATGAAAGGCCAGTTTTCAGCGTGAAAATTACAGTTGTGGAAGACAGTCTGGGAAATTATATATTCAGAAGTAATCAATCATTTTTAGCAATGAAATAAAAACTTCTTTGAAATGTTTTAAAAAGTGTTTAATTTATCCCCAGATCTCAAGACTTAGTCCCTTAAGTTTCTATAAATCATCTTAAAGATGAGATGAATTTCTGAGGACTCATTTTTCATCAGAGCTCCAGGAAAGGTTAATTTTCCTTAGCAGTAGTAGTGAACTAATATTCTTATTTGTATTTGAGGACAGGACCAAATAATAACTTTATATCGAATTTCAATAGTGGCCATTGGGGACCAAATAAAGTGATTACAACTCATCTGTGTCATTTTCACTTGTAATTTTAGTAGCCACAGACAACAATAGACTGAATTGCCACAGCAGCAGACAGAATATTATTACTCCTGGAAAATTCTCTAGACATTTTATTTTTGGTTGTTGAAACTAAATAAAACATGATTCCAGTAAAAGATGAAAGTTTGATCAGACATTTTGCATTTTCAAAGCACTTTGCGATTGTTGGTTATCTTTTATCCTGCTGTGACAGCAGATGGGAATGCCATCAGTGATGTCCATAGGCTTCATTGTGAGGTGGGGGTCAGTGATCATTCTGGCCTCTTGCCCAGGAGATGAAATGGCATGATTCAGTTTTCTTGGTTGAATTCCAAGGAGGCCCTGGGAGAGCCCTTCGAAATGAGCTGGTACGGAAACTAGCACTCTTCTCATTCGGTAGAACTTATCCTTGGGGTAGAAGCAATGCTAGTTATACACCTGTCTTTACTGGTGTGTGAGTGAATATATGTGTGTGTGTCCATTGCTACTGGCAGTCCACACTCATGACCCTTCAAGGGGACAGCTGACCTCTGACCCTTACAATCTTTTAGATCTCAGTTTAGGAAGGGGTCTTCTGCATTTCAGAGGTATTCCTAGCCAAAGAATCCAGCTTCTGCCATGAAGTATTGGGTGACTCTATGGCTGAAGGCTTGGTTTGGCAGGCACGCTCTCTATCTGACTCAAAGCTTGGAAACTGTCCGTGGATGTCCTTATTTGTGAGGCTACATTCTAAAAAGAATGCCCCCTTTCAACTATGTCTGAGGAATAAGTCAAGAGTGCCTGAGGCTACTTTTCACTGTAGGCTTAAGCTCCTTTAACTTACCCCCCAAATCTGCTCCAGGCACCTTTTAGTTCACATCAGCTTTCTGCTACCAATAGTTCCTTGGTACCTGGCTATGCGCCACCCCTTTTGCTACCTCTGTACTAGGAATCCTGCACAACTCTCCCATGCTCACTTAAGAACCCAGAAACAGGAAGGCAGACAAGCTTCCCTTGCTTCCACGTTCTGTGCCCGTCATCAGAATGGCACAGGTTGGCTCTGGAACCTGGTGCTTCTATTGCCACAGAACCAAAGCTGTTCTTTTTCTTGAACCCAAGGCTGAAGTCCTATTCAACTATGACAACCCTTAAATGGTGGAGAATTTATCAGTTTTCCACATCTCCTATTTTGGTTCTCTTTAATAAGAAAAAGAATAGTGTTTACCTTTTCTAGCAAGATAGCTGGGACCTCAGCATGGTCAACATATACAACCTATACCAGCACTTATAGATGAGACACTATAATAAAGCAAAGGTCACAGGCATTAGAACCCATAAGATTTGGGTTTGACTTCTGGCTCTGCTACTTTCTAATTAAGTATATGACCTGGTAGAAGTTGCTATAAGTGTTTTTATTCACCATAAGGCTGTTGTGAGAATTAAACTAACCATATATTTATAGTTCTTAGCATGGGGTCTGGCACATGATAGGTATTCAATAAATGGTAACTATTATCATCATCATTACTGATCTTCCTGAACACAGAGCATAAATCTTTATGAAATTTGACAGCCAGGACAGTTATAACTTTGTTCTTGGAAAAGTGGCAAATAAACCATATTCTTCCAGGCATATTTTGATGAGTCTGAATATATTGTGAGGCTGTTTGGCATCTGTACTCCTTGGCCATCTTCCAACACCCTTGGAAAAACATCTTGGATGACGTCTGGGGCTGAGGAATCATAGCCTTCGAGGGTGACATGATAAAATTTTGTGACTTCCTGTCATGTAAGTTCCTGCTTGTGATAGTTTTTACAAGCTTCCTGTAGTATGTCTAGGTCAGCTCTGAAAAATGTGTATTTGAGGACACATGAGTGAGACTCATTTTGCCCTACAAAGATTTGCCAAGTCATGTCAATAAAAGGGTGATTTGCTTTATTTATATCCATATCCAAGTGTTAAAACAACTATATAATGTGAACAATTCGACCTGTCATTCAAGCCATTGATATCAGTTCACAGAAAGGTTTGGGATTTACCTTTCTTCACTGCTGTAGACTTCTCATGTCGCAACTTACTACTCTTACGGCATTCAGTTGCATAGCTGCTGGTGTTTACAGCCTGTTAATTCACTTCATCTCTCATATCATGATGTCTTTCACGGCCTGGGCAAAATATAGGCCATTCAAAAGGGACTTCAAGGATACTCTCTTGCTATCAAAGAACTAATACAGGAAGTACTCATGTTAGCACTTGGCCTTCAGGGAGAATATCTGTGTGGGTTATACTGTCTGTCTTTTTCTATACCTACCTACTTCCCAC
>PVKE010019730.1:0-28193 GCA_004027555.1 Craseonycteris thonglongyai | reverse complement strand
ATGTATACTTTTATTATGATACATGAGGAAATATAGTTTAGGATCATATTGCTTATTTCATTGTCACTTGAATAGATACCTCAGATAGCATAAAGAAACATGTATCATTTTTGTTTTAGATCCAAACAGAAAAAACACTCCTAAGGGTTAAAGTGCATATACTTTGCTACATAAGAAAGGCCCCAGTCCACCATTATTTACTTTTACTGTATGCAGAATTATAATAGTGTTAGTTTGCTGATGTTCATAGTAAGTTGAATTAAAAATTTGAATAGATTTGGTTGTAATCTTCCCCAGAAAGATACACCATGAGCAGCAAGAATTCATAGTCTAACAGGCTATCGATAGATAGAAGCTCTAAAATAGACACCCTAAAAATTGCTGGAAAGTTTGATGTGTTTTTATTCAATATCAAACATGTCTATAGATATGTCACTCAGGAATAGCGCAAATAGAACAAAACAAATGCATATTTGTAATCATTCTAAGTTGTATTAAAACATTTAATTATAATACATGGAAAAGAAAATATATGAATATGTATGGACACCCATTAAATATACATTGAAATATATGTTGAAAATATAATTTACATTAAAATGATAAAAATACATATATAAATTGCGTATTAGAGTTGGAATAGTAGTTAGACATATGCATAACAAAATGTAGTAAATGTTGCCATAGAGAAGAATGCGTGATTCTGGTGGGATCCCAAGGGGAATTCCTCGCTTTGAGTTGAAGAGTTACAGAATGCGTAGAGAGATGATAATAAAGCTGGAGCTTAAAGAACAAGTGGTTTTCTGGGAGCATTTCACAGAAGTCAAATCAAGCTCAAAAGGAGAGCCTGGAGTATTTGGAGGAGAAGGTGAGAAGAGATGGAAAGATGTGTAGGGCCTCCTGAGGGGGTCTGAGTCAACACTGTTGGCAATGGGGCTGTAACAAAGGCTTTTAACAAGATAGTCTGGGATTAGATTTTGTTTTGTTCAAATAAAATACAAAAAGGAGACCAGACTTGAAACTTCTGTGAGCAGACAAAACCAGTTAAGCCATGTAAGCAAAACCTAATTTCGCTTATTCTACAACACAAGACAATTTGAGTCCTTTCCTGAATATGCAGGAAAATCAGAAACAATACCTAAATTGTTTTCCAAGTATGTCACAAGATAATTGCTTTTAACCAGTTCCTGTCATTTGGGGCAAGGCCAATGCTCTAACCAATCATTATAAAGACCAAATAACCTGTGCATTGTCACTGTAAGCTGTTCTATGAGTATTAACAATAGGCCTCTGAGCTTCAATCCACTGTTGATTTAAAAACTCCTAGTCCACAACCTGTTCTGTGTACCATAAACTCTTACCAAATACAATTTTATTGATCTGTTCTTAGCTTTCATAGTTTCTGGGTTTTGATGGTTTATTTTAGTCAGAGATCTCCAGTGAATGAATGGAGCATAGATTTGGTAGCGGGACACATTAGGTGGCCCTTGCAAGAGGCTGGGAAGTATTTTTTTAAATGCCTGAAGAAGGCGAAAGTGAGAAGACACGTTTTAAAAAGTTACAATCCACTCTCAGTTAACTGGAACTCAAACAACCAGCACTCTCAAGCAAATGGCACAAAATAATCTGATTTTTTACTGGTAGCTTGAGAGTTTTGCTGGTTGCTTGAGAGTCCCGGGTATATTTATTATGCGTCTACCAATCCCCATGGGTGCTTGTTAACTGGATGTCGACTACATTTAGGATTGATTGGAGTGGAGAAAACTAAGAGATGGTTGTAGCTACTGAGGAAGACCAGTAGCTAACGGAGGCAGGGAAGTCAAGGCAAGGCATAAGTTTGGGCAAAGAGCAATGTATGCAGCTTTGAATGTGCTAAGCATGAGTGGCATACCAGTGGGACCTGCAAGTAGAAATGTTTCATAAGGAGAAATATGAACTGGAGATTTGGAAATTTGTAGGAGCAGGAGGTTCAGATTTGATCCCTGTCACTAATGACAATGGGTGAGCACCCCAAGAAAGAACGTACAGAATGAAAACAAAAAGATGGTTATGACAGAATTCTGAGATAGCATCACTTCAGAGAGAGGCAAAAACAGTAGGGGTGGGCCTCTGTCAAAGAAGCAATGTTTGGAAAGAACAAAAGAGGAATAAGAGAGTTTTGTCCAGTGTGCCCAGGAGAGGGGTTCACGACTCACGTTGCAGAGAAATGCAGTGGGAAAATGGTTATTCCATCAAACACTGCAAAAGCCAATCATAATTTTAGTTTGACTACTTCTGCAGAGTCAGTCAACCAGTGGGAACATCAGAATGTAAACAGTGATACCAAGTCCTTTTTGCAGAAGTCTAACCATACAGAAGCTCAAGGGCAAATTTAGTTGTAGTTAAATTATATGTATGGATATTCTTTCGATATATAGAGTTTTGAGTGATGCTGAAATTTGAGGTTTTTCAACAAAATTTCTTATCATGTAGTTCATTCAGCTAGAATAAGTATATAGTTACTTGAAGTAAGAGCTATACTTTTCTTTAGAAGGGAGTTGGTTTTTAAAATGAAAATTACAACTTACTTTTCACCTTTTAAATGCCGTAAGTGTCTGCAGAGGCTATTTATCTCTCTTTCCTGGAAAGATCTTGCTTGTTCAAGCTTAATCTTTTCCTCAGAAGTTAGACTTTCCAAGTAAAATGATGATGAATGATAATTATTCTTAATGAAACCTCAACTTGGCATCAACAAGCTAGGCAGAATGGAATGGTATTTTAAAATTTGTATCTGATTACTGTATTTTCATAATTAACATGAACATTGTTACTTTTTAGAATTCAGAAATTCTATCACTTTTGCTTTTGCGTCAACTTTATTGATGACTGTCGCTAGATTCATTTTTTTAAAGATTTATTTTATTGTTTGAGAGGAGAGAGAGAGAGAAGGGGGAGGGCCCAGAGCAGTCTCTATAGATGTACATCATTTGTTGTGACATGGTTTCACTACACACAAGTGGATGTGGGGCCCCATGGGGCAGGAACCAAACTGGGGGCTTGTGACATGGGAGTCAAGAACCTTCACCACTGAGCCCCCCCAGGTGTGCCCCAGTTCAGCATATGGGGTTTACATGGGCTGGGGCCAGGAATCGAACCCCAGACCTTGAGACTGTGAGGTAAGCGCTCAACCACTGAGCTATCCCAGTATCCCATCTCTCTAGTTTCTTAATGGATACATTGTGAAAAATAAATACCCCCAAATATGGAAAAATGTAGTGATTTTCAGAATCTGTTTTCTTCAGTAATCTTATTTTACTTGCAACAGAGCTATCAGTTCTGAGTATAGGGATTACATACTAACAGTACACTCAAAAACTGATAGTTGAAAAATTACGCTTCAGTGAATACTGGAAATTTTTAGATTTCCACATCTAAGAGAATTGCTAAAATAACAGTAAGCCTGTCAAAACATCACTATAAACTATAATTCAGTATGAGTAAACTCAAAGTAGGACTGAGTAATACAAATGTGATAATAAAATTTGGGCAAAAGGAGAGTATCGGGTGTCCTCTAACGTCCCCAGTGCATGCCTTTGGGGGTCCCTCCTTCTGTGACTGTATAAGTGGAGATAAGAGATGAGAAGGAAACATCAGCCTCAAGAAAACCCCGCAGTGGCTTTACATGATATTCTTTCTGTTTTATACCTTGCGATTTATTTTGTACGGGGAAAATTGTCTTTGGTATGTCACGTTCAGGCTTGTAATATGATAGGCCAGTAAAAATAGAAGCTTTTATATTAAAAATAAAAGAAAATATAAATATTGTAATCCTATAAGCCATTTGTAGAAGTTCTGTCCTTTACCACAGCAAGCTATTTTAATAATAAATGTCAAATTAGAAACTTTTCTAGCTTTTTATTTCTTTATATGTTTGGAAAGATTAATTCCTCGAGGCTATTGTGTGTACACACACACCCACGTACATGTGCAGAGAAGCAACTCACATTAATTTTCCAGCCTGTTATACTCTGAAAAATAAACACAGCCCAGAAGGAAATGAGGAGAAGTTCTCCAGCAGCCCACGGGGTCCCTTGAATTAAAAAAAAATAATAATGCTAATACCTAATATTTCCTTTTGTAGCTTTCAAAGTCTGCTCATTCGATTTTCTGAGTTACCCTGGGAGGTAAAAAAAAAGTGTCTTAGGAGGTTGCTTGCACCTTCTGTCTTTCTGAATCTTGATAGTAAATTTAATTCTTCTGATCCCTAATATATATTTTTTCCCTAGTATGAAAGAATGGTTGACTACAGAATCTTTATAACCAAATGTCCTGGGTTCAAATTCTGTTTCCACTATCTACTAGCTTACTCAAGTTACTTGCAGACCTTTTCCAGCTTTCTCCAATGGAGAAATGGAGAAATGGAGAAATGGAGAAAATAATGGCACATACGGAGTTACTGTTTGGATTAAATGATATAATACTTGTTCAGAATTTTAATTTTGCCAGACCAACTCAAAACCTGTAAATATTAACTAGTTTTTATTCCTTGACAATGTATATTTTATTTATTAAAATAAGTTTTCTCCAAATGTATGATCTAGCAAAGAGACGGTATCTTGATTTCTGCAATTTAATAGACTTCTCCAATCTTTAGTTTTTCATTTCTTTCCTGCGAATCACCATTCCTCTATAGTCCTCTGATTCTGTTAGTTAGAAAAAACAGATTCAGAAGTTTTTTTCAATATATTTTTACCATCAATGGTTGGTTTTAAAAATGCATTTTTTTCCCTGCCTGTGGACCACATAGTTTTTAAAGACTAAATTATATTTTTGAGCTATTATAGCATTAGATAGTAAATAAATACATGTCAAACTAACAAACCCAGAAGGAAGTCAGGAGTAATTCCAATAAACAGTTCTTGAATTTAATGCCCTCCTCACCTCTAATATGCTATGCTATGTTGGCTGTACAGCTAACACTATTCATTGATGGGATGGAAGATCTGATAGATCTTTGATAATTTTTGCCTATTCCAAAGTCCTATAGGCAGGTGTTGCTATGGTTAATTTCTTAGATTACCACTGTATAAAAAATCCAAATAATGAAGATGATAACAACAGTGACAAATGTACATTGAATGTTGGATATGAGGTACTATGTTAGGAATTTTGATATATACGGTACCAAGTAATTCGATCATTGCAGAAATTAAGTGAGGCAAGTGTCATTATGATATTTTACAAACGAGGACTTTGAGGCTCTGCAATATTAAATACTTCACCTAGGGTGACACAGTACAACTGATAGTATTCCATCTCTAATATTAGAACTGTTGTTCTAACTGTGTTGTGACACTGTCGGAGGTAGGCATGAGGGGAGACAAGATTTTCCGCAAGTCTGACTTTAAGAAATAAGGACAGGGATTTGGTTTTACCTTCCCAGCAACCTTTCAAGTTAACACCTGCCAGCCAGCCTGTACATTTTTTCCAAGCTCGTTTAAGTAGTGAGCAGACTTTATACTCCACATTATTGCAGAACTCTAAATCCCAACTTCTTATATTTGTGGATTAGAATTTCTGAGTCGCAATGATTGAATCCCCTCATGACTAACAATTTCTTTAAATAGAATTATTTCTGACCTCATAGTTCTCGGTGAAATCTATTTAAAAAAATTAGGGTAGAAAACAAAGTATGTAATTAAATTCCATATTAATGAAGAAAAATGGAATGAATGTATACACCATAATTTTAAAATAAATAATCCCCTCTAGAATGGAGTAAATGTTGGTAGTTGGTAAACAATCTGAAAAAGCAACTAAAATACAGATTATATCAGGGCAAGGAAACTATTATGTATGCTACTGCAGTAATTGGTGCGTGGCATTATGCATTTGTCAAAACCCACAGAATGTGCAACAGAAATAGTAAACTATAATGTAAACTATGAAGTTTAGTTAATTATTATAATATATCAATGTTATTTCATCAATTGTAACACATGTACTGCATTGTATTAGTCAGCTCAAGTTGCTGTAACAAAATACCACAGACTGGGTGTCTTAAACGACAGAGATTTATTTTCTCATAGTTATGGAGGCTGAAAGTTGGGGATCAGGGTGCCAGCATACTTGGGTTCTGATGAGAACCCTCTTCCTGACTTGCAGGTAATGCCTTCTCACTGTGTCTTTGCATCACAAAGAGTATTGGCATCTCTTTCTCTTCTTATAAGAGGACTAACCCCATCATGAGGGTCCCAGCCCTCATGACCTCATCTAAACCTAATTATCTCCCAAGGCCCCATCTCCAAATACTATCACATTGCAGATTAGGGCTTCAGCATACGAAATTTGGAGACACGGTTCAGTCCGTAGCATACGTTAATGAAAGATGTCAATAAACGGGGAAACTGTGTATGTGTGTGTGTGACAGTGAGGTATATATGGGAACATTGTACTTTCTGCTCAATTTTTCTGTAACTCTAAAAACTGCTTTAAAAATAAAGTTTATTAATTTAAAAGTTTGTAATACATATTCTAGGATACAGGGAGAGTTAAATGAACAGGTGCATAAAAGAAGTGACCAATTATAGTCTTTATAGCTAATTTTATAAAACAGTATTATTTCAAATATTGTGGGGTTTTTTTTCCATTCATCATTGGACCATTTGCCCCCATTTTGAAACTATAACAAGATCCTTGATAATGTTTTCATAAAAGAGAATTGGAAAATATCATAAATTCTTCTACCTAACATCTAGTAATCTAGCAAAAGTAGTCTTTGCAATTTTGGAATAACTACAAAGAAAAACTTCAACACTATCATTTAGTTGAGTGTCAAAAACTAGATTTTAGTTGCATAGCAAAACGATTTAACTTTGCTTGAAAAACAATTTGTGGAAAAAATGAGGAAACTATTTACATAAGTGACTGTTTTCCCCATTAAAGAGGATTTATCAGAATTCTCTAGCATATTTGGTGTTGCTCTCCTAATTTATTTACTATACTTCAGATTAAAGGATTTTGGAAGTAGCACAGGAGGTTGTAAATATTTAAAAGAGGGTGCCTTAGATCAGCAATTCCTAAGGTCCTCCCTGTTTAAAATTTATTTTTCCCTTATACATACAGTGAAGATTGGGATTGCTCATAAATATTCATGTCGTGAATATCTTTCCACAGCTCTGTGGAAGTCACCTGCTCTAAGCAGCCTTTGTGTGCAAAGCGAATTAGAGGGAACTGGTAAACGCCAGAGGCAGAAGCGCCGCATGTGGGAAGTCTTCTTAAACTCCTTCCTCAAGACATCATCTCCCAGGGTGCCTGGGACACAGGAACACTCCGAGAGAAATGATGGCTGGTGGGCCACAATATAATGATAAACCCTCTGAAACGGTTTTACAAGCTTGTCTAAGAGTTTCAGCAGTAGCTGTCATAAATCATTGCATCGCGTAATTGCTGTTATATTGCCTCATGAGTGGAATGGCGTTGGGATGGAATTCCCATCACTGGTTTCTCCACCCAGCTCTGCTACCCTTGTAGGTGTGTGACATGGGTTAAAATTTCAGATTTTCAGCCAATCTACGCAGTAACTGAAAGAAATTTGGAAGAGAAGGACCATTTTCAAGAACAGAGGAGGTTACACGTGGGGGGTCTTTGTGAACAATAAAGTAATTTGCACTGATTAGTTACTACATATGAAGATAATTGAAATATTTGACTAGGATTCAATGGTATCAGCCACGGTTATTTTTAATTTGTTGCTAATTTGAAGCAGTCTGGAGTTGAGCCAAAACCTTGAAAATGGTTCATTTAAGATAAACCCAGAAGAGTAGCAGCATCAGAACTCTTTAGGGAAAATCTAGGTCCCTCTCTTTTTATTCACTTTCCTCCTCAGTCCTGACAGACTTCCTGACACAGGTTACAATATCTTGACCTCTATTTTGATAAGGTTTTATTTGATTAGTAGATCAAAACAGAACAGGTATTTTGTTTTGGTTAAATGTGTTCAGAATTTATTGATGCCATTATTACATCTTAAAGACTAGTTTTTCAAAGAGCTGTATTTGAAAAATAGCATTAATAAATAAAACAAAATGCATCACTGGAAGCTTCTTTTGTGTATTTTAATGTCTATGAAAAATATGTAATCATTTTGGAAGATGAAAGACAGAAAGGAATGATAAATGGGTAAAACCTATTCTGGGTCGGTAGTTTTCATTGCCACTTACAGTATCAACTCTTTTTTTTATTAAATGCCCCCCCAAATTGTTCAAATTTGTTCGAACTGTGGTCCATGGACTGCATGCAGCCCAGTATGGCTTTGAATGTGGCCCAACACTAATTCGTAAACTTTCTTAAAACATTATGAAATTTTTTTGTGACTTTTATTTTATTTATTTTTTAACTCATCAGCTATCGTTAGTGTTAGTATATTTTATGTGTGGCCCAAGACAATTCTTTTTCCATTGTGGACCAGGGAAGGCAAAAGGTTGGACACCCTTGTACTAAAACATGATCTTAGTTTAAGTATTTTAAGGTAAATTAGTTGGTGACATGGCACTTAAATATCTAGACTTTAATGAAATGCACATTTTCTCAGATTTTATTTATACAACACATTTTAAAGTTTAGTTTTGACTTTATTATCATTGTTACTAAGTCTTAAGACTGTTCAGATTTCCTGAGAGTTTGTTGGATAAGTTTCTCTAATAATTATGAAATTGATTATAATATGTATGGTAGATGACATCATTTTAGATGCAGCTCAGGTGATTAGAGGACCTCATGAGCATACTCATGAAGACAGTTTGGGAACTTAAATTTCTTCTCAGTAGATGTTCCAGAAAAGCTGCAATTAAATACTAAAACTTTTATTTCAATGTAAGACCATGAACCTCTGGAAGTTGATAAGTCTTTGGCAAGATCTAAAGTTGGATTTTATACCTTAAAAAAAGACACAATGTATTATTACCTAGAGAGAGAAGCCTCAATGATATTTTAATTAAAAAGATGATGTAGAAGATTGTTTATGCCAAACTGTTGTGTCAATGTTCATACGCTTCTTTTTTGGGAGGGGGTGGCTGATATGCAATGATCATATAGTATATCTGAGCTAAACTTTGCCCAGGTCACAGGTCACAGATATGCAGTTACCACGTGGAAGCCGCAAGGCACACAGGCATTCATATGTGTTGGTCAGCTCACTAAATTATCAGACAGAGGAAAGTTGACTGCCAAAAGCTGATACATCTGCATTTGCATCAAATACAGTGATGAATACTAGTGCAATCTGTAGCATTGAGTTTCTAATACTGGCTTGAGACTGGTGGTTATAGGTAGAGAAAGTAATAGAGGTCACATTCCAGTATCAAGCTGGGCTCATGCGAGAAGCCAATACTTGTGAGCTACCAGCATCCCTAGTAGTAGTGTATTTTCTGGCTCAATCTTTTGAGCAATGGCAACAGAGTTCTAGGAAGCTCATGAGGGTAGCAGAAAATGGGACTATAGTGCTTTATAAAACAAAGGCAGTAAGAATCCCTGAAAACTGCCTCAGAATTAGCCTTGGTCCATAGTTATTTGTCCTTTTAAATAAGTTCAAGGAGCAGAAAGAAGTTATGGACCTCATTATGAACTTTAATTAATATATAATCATTGTCTCTCAGAGATACCATATGAGCTGCAAATACATATATATATGTATATATATATATATACGCTTTAATCATATTTGTTGACACATTTACCAGCAATGCTTGTAAAAGTTCTGAGGAATGTCACCAAAGGAGGAAATTGTGAAGGAATGATTGGAATGAGCTGAATTATCCCCTCATCCCTGAGGTTCTAACAATGTTCAAGGGGAGCTATAAAACTTCTTCAGAAAATATCACCGTGTCTTGGTGGACTAGGTACCTTTCATATTTGAAGAGATAATGAGAATTTATTTTTGTCTAAAACATAGAATGCATGGCTTAAAGTTTGTCTATTAATCACCATATTTTTCCTTTCAGTGTTTTGTTCTCATGGTATTATCTGTGTGCTACGTACTATACAACACAGTTTGGTGACCTTCCAAATTTATTCACATTTCTTCCTATTCTTGATAGGATCGCTATCTTACAGAAATGAAAAACTGTTCCTTCAATAGTAATCTTTTTTCAATATTTTTTCAGTTTTGCTGTATATTAAATTATTTGATGCTGTGCTCTATATTATTTTATCTTTTCTTTGTATAGGATTATGTTTGATATTTGTTAGGTTTTTTTATATGTCTTTCTTGATTTAATGAGCTTTTTTACTTTTTGATGCAACACATTGCATCTAGTTCTAAAATTCATTTCTCCTATCTTTTATCATGGTTTGAATATTACTAAGTCATATAATAAAAATGAGTTTATATAGAAGCTTAAATTTAGCTATGGTTTGACTGAATGCCATTTTAATACATTTAATTCTAATAAAAATATCTTCTATTTCATATGTAGAATATTCAATCTATAGAAGGCTGACACAAAGACCATTTGGTAAATACATTTTCTGAATTTCTTAAATAGTCACAGAGTCAGCAGTAGTATGATTTTGTAAGAGGCAAAATTTATTTAAATATCAAGTTTCTCCTAAATTACATTCCTATTATAAGAAAAAATAGTATGTAGTAGATGAAAAACTCCATTGTCAGGGATCACCTTCATCCCCTAAAATCATAGATTATAAAAAGACCAGGTAATACAACAAACATTCAGACTTCCTCTGAAAGCTCATGTGTTTTCTGCATTCCTGCCTAATTACTTCACATTATGTCTAGTCTTGTGATAAAAACATGTAGACGTTTTTAGCTATTTCTCCACTGATTGCAACTTTAGTCATGACCCTCAGGAAAATTGAATCCACACAGTATAGTTTTACTAGCAATCTTATATACAGTGCATGGAAAGTTTTATATATATATATATATATATATATATATATATATATATATATACACACACACACACACACACACACACACACACACACACACACACACATACACTCACACACATATAGTTTATGTTATGATATTAAGTGTAAGATAAAACATTAAGATTAATAGTGTTTTTGAAAAAAGCTATATTAAACATTGATTGTAAACAAATCCAATTTTCAGAAATGTTATTTTCAAAAATGTATGGATGGGAGACTCAACCAAAAATAGCACAATGGTATTTGTATTCTGAAGATTAGTGCACAAATACAAGGGCTGTCTGGAAAGTATCCAGCCACGTAATATGAAAAATAGAGGCATTTATGGCTGGATCTTTTTTGGACAGCCCTCGTATATTTCCTTTAAGAGTAGTAGAGCTTCGTCAGCTGTGATATTATGTAATCACACATTCACTATCCATAGGCATTGTATTAGGGTGACCCCCCCAAAAAAAATACCAAGCGAACCTTCAGTCAAACTCCCTTTCATGTCTCTGCGACCCCTAGTCAGCACAGTCTCCTATTACTGCAGCCACACCTACTTATCAATGACATTGGCTTTAGAGTAGACCCACCAGAACTCTGGGAACCTGGAGAACCACCTCAGCTGTAGGGACAACCATGTGGTAATTCAGCCAATCCGAAACAACAGCACATCTTATCACTGTTGAAATAAATTAATCTTCAAGTAGCAAATATTTCCACTTTTCACCTGATAGCATGAGTCTTTCAGACCTTATTTAATACAGCATAGTTGTAATCTAATCAAATATTTGGATAATCTGAGAATTTGATTTAACAAAACAGCTTCTCTTCCAATAAGTTATTGGTCATGCATTAGTTTTCACAGTGATATAGCAAAATTAGTATTTCCCTCATTATTTTGGATGAACGAATGTCAGACCCTGCAGATAGTTTTGGTGGGAGAGTGTAGCACTGCTCCATCGCTCACAGAATTTAGAAGGCTTTAGCTAGAGATTTTAAATTTGCACATAATGTACCCCATGAATCAGTAATTTAGTATGTAAACTGTGCAGTTTCTTCCTGGGGGGGGATTAGGCAGGGCAATTTAAATCTTTTGCAGAGATTCAAAGAGAAAAATTTGAAATGGTCATTAATTTTAAAAGGAATAGAAACATACTTTATCAAATATTCCATAGAAGGAAGGTATAGTATAAATAACATGCTAGTTATAACTAGATGAATAGATTAAAATAAAAGCAATAAAAATATAATGTGAGCACTAGAGAAAAAGAACAAAAATAATGATGAGCCACTGACTACTATTACTCATAGGGAGCACAGGGTTGTTTTTGTTTTATTTTTTCAAACTTTGGATCAGCTTCTTGAATAGTGTTCCTATTTTAAATGTATTTAACTTTTTTACATAGGTTTACAAGCCCATTCACTGCATTTGTGGTGTGATAAAGAATAAAGACCATACGTATATGCATTAGAATTAGATCATACATGAATGCTAATTTCATTTTTGTAAAGCTAAAAATGGTTAGCTGTAAAAGAAAATAGATGTTAGTGGCCAAATTTCTGATGAGTATGTACAAAGCTGTATGCATTTAATATTCTCTACCAGTGTGTAAAATTTCAGGTTTGGCATGGACATTACTTACCATAAAAATCATGACATGGAGTGATATTTCACTATATATCAGTTAGGACCATATGAAATTACTGTGTATAAAAGATATGAATGTTGAATATGGTCAATTTTATATGGTTTAACCTAATCTTTATTTCTCCCTAATTCTCAGATTTGCTGTTACACACACTGTGGGTAGTAAAATTAAGCACACTTAGGACAACACTTTTATTTTGTCTTAATGTGTAACTAATTTAATCTTACAAAATTCATAGTTCCTTATTAGTTCAAATGTTTTCTTTTCTACGTCCCTGCTAGACATGGTATGAGACTACCCGGAATGACAGTCTCTTTATTAGTTTTGATGCTAAATGATTCTACAGTGTATTTTTCTTGTCTAAACTATACAGGTATGCCAAGCAAGAGACATACTGGGTAGGCCTCAGTTCTGCACCAAAATGCCTAGAGAATTGTGGGGAGGGGCAGGTTTGATAAAAGTTTTGCATTTTCCCCAAGTCTTCTAATAATAGGCTGGTGAATATGAACTCACCAGCAGGTAACTTGGTCACGAATATTGTTCTATTCGAAGACTGCATCCACAGCGGCTTAACAGCTACAACTGAACAATAGACGTCAAATCAAAAGTTGTGCATTTATCTAACAATCAGCCTTTTCCAAATTTATTTTCCAAAATACAATATTTGTAGGAAAAAGTGCCCACTTTTTGCTTTAGATAATTGAAAAATTTTACTTGGAAATGTTTGTTTTATAGTATGCTCATGTATTTTTCCTCCCCCCCCCGCCCACTTTCTTTCCCCTCTCCTCCCTTCCCCTCCCCTTCCTTTATATTTTAAAGTTTAAGGCTATTGAAAGAGACCAAGTAATTTTGCCTATTCGCATTTTTTAAATGGTGAAAAATTTACATTGCATGGAAAGTGTAACGGCCATTTGACTGATGTTCAAACTTTTTCTTACATCTATGACTTGTTCTGAGCATTATCCTGGCCTTGGTTACTTTACCAGTGCTTACCTTGCAACCACGAGGCCCAAGGTCTGGGGATTGATCCCAGCCCTGGCCCATGCAAACCCACATGCTGGACAGTGGCACAACTGGGAAGTGTCAGGTGGCAGCAAAGGTTCTCGCCTCCCATGCAGGAGGGCCCCGGTTGGGTTCCCACCTGCACGGGCCCATATCCACCTGTGTGAAATGAATCTGTGTCACAACTAATGATGTACGACTATGGAGACTGCTCTGGGCCCTCCCCACTTCTCTGTCTCTCTCAACTTTTCTCAAACAATAAAATAAATATTACAAAAAAAGAAAAGGGAAAGAAAGGGAAGGGAAGGGAATGGGGGGGGTGGACGGGAGGGGAGGGGAGGGGAGGGGAGGAAAGAAAGAAACCACAAGAGCTGACAGAACCCTATAAAAGAGAGTCTGTTTTATGAAGCACATACTTGTCCTCTCCATTCAAACAATAATTATTTAATAAACCAATGGTAGTTATAGTCATAAGGTGCTATCATTTTCACTGTTAATATTTTTGGTAAAGGATAGGAGAACTAGGACTTGACTTTTGCCAAGTAGATGGTGTATGATCGTGCATGCCTGTGTCCCTCCTCCCTGCCTGCCACCCTCCACCCCTCCCTCCCTCTCTCCCTGCCTCCCTTTCTTGGTACTAATGATGAACTGAACTCCCTGAACGCTTGCTCTCTCTTACAGGCGAAAGGATTTTTAAAGGTATGTGTACGACCATTTCTGGCCACTAAAGGAGCTGCCAAACTGGTAAGAATGAGCACGGCCACTGAAAGTCTCTTCATTTTTGCATCAAATCATTTTAAGTTTGGTTCCCAGAATATAACTAAGGACTCTACTTGTGAAATGCCCAAAGGAGGATGTTACTCCATTATTATTGTATATTTTGTGAAACAATCTTTCGAGGTGTTACTTTGTACTGTTACTGATAAAATGGTCGGCATATAAGTGGTATGCTTTATCAACTCAGTGTTGATATTTAGTCCAGGTTATTTAAACTCTTAGAATAATTTTTCAGGTAGATGGACTTTTATTCACTTTACATGGTGTAAACTCAAAGATAATTGTACTTTCTCAGAGTATGTCACTTAATATTTTTGTATTTTAAAGAGAAATAGTGTTGATAGCATAATAAAGGACTATTTTAATATTTGCCTCTCTGCCATACTTGAATTCTCTTTCTAAAATTCATTTTAAATACTGTTTCACAGTCCACTGAATATAACAATCATATAAATTGTAACTGCATTTCAGCAACTTAAACTATTTGTTTTATAGCAGTGTAACTTCAAGAATATTTAACACAAATCACATGTATTAAAGGGACAGCTGCTTCATTTAACCTTGTCATGGGCATATGTGAAATGTTTTTCCCAAATGGAGATGCAAATATTATATATGATGTAAGAACACCAGAGAGGCATTTTTTACTCAGAACTCTCAGAATACAGAGAGTTGTTTACCAGTATTGAGCTGTTTACCTTTCACACAAAGAATAAATATGAATCCTAACAGATATATACCCTCTACTTATTTTCACGTTAGCTCAGGGAGGTGTGGTTAAATAAGAGGAATGAATGGACTCAGGGTTTCAACATGTTATCTGGAAAACCTTTTATGGAAGTCATTATGCCCTCACACACGCAGATAAACCTTTATTCCCAACTTCCGTTAATGGGATTTATTTCTTTGTCAGTTTTGCCAGGGCCCTGGACTAAATGGCTCTATTTGCTTATCTGCTTGCTATTTATTGTCTTGTTTCTGGTGGATTCTGCTACAACCCCAAATCTCCAGTTTAGTCACTAGAGATACATTATGCATGTCAGTAGAGGCTGACCAAATTACTCTTTATTCAAGCTAGGATTTTTGACCTTAGACTCATGGGCTATTCTACCTTGGTAAACTTCAAAGAAATTGGGTTTTTTTGTTTGTTTGTTTTGCTTATATTAAAGTAGACCTAAATTCTATGCTGCATTCATCATTTCCTAGCATCTTATACTAACACCATATACTCATGAGAACCTAAAGTAATTTTTTTTCTTCCACTGAAATCTGTGTCCTCTTTCTGTTGAGCCCAATTCTGAATCTTTGATTCATGCTGATATCAAGATACCTCCCGAAGGGTGTTAAACTGTTTGGCAAAGTAACTTAATGGGTCAGGAGTAGCTTTTGAAACTGAAATAATGGAATAGAATAGGATAGGAAAGATTAAATTTCGTAATTATTACATGTGCAGTGTAGATGTAAAAACTGAAATTTCCGCTGTGTGTGCATGCATGCTTGTAGTAAATGTATTACTTACTGTGGTTTGAAAAGTTTTAAAGCCTAGAGAATAGTTTCTTAGGCTATAGTCACCAAATGGGCCCATTTAAACAGTGGATGCTAATAATAATGATAATATTAATAAATTGTGGATAACATCATTTATATCATTTTGTAATATAACATGTAAAATGTGCAATAAATATGTGCACAGATTAAAAATAAATTTATTATTCATTACACTCTTATATAACTAGAAAGCCAAAAATATGTACAAGTCTTTAAAATATTAACATTTACATTGATGATATTAAGTGGTATATGCATTTCCTTTCTCGAATTTAAACTGATCAGATTGGATTTAATAATATAAAGATATATTAGTATTTTTAAGTTTTCACTTGTTAATTTTATCTTTGAATTCTGAGAATGTGATGTGATATGTAAATCACTGCTTACTCTAGGTCATTATACTCGTCGTTATTTTGCACACTTACCATGACACTTACTGCTAATGAACTGATGTAAACTGCTGTGTTCTATAAAGAATGACTGCAGTTTGCACACAATCACATGGTATTACTGTAGTTGTGCAGGGTTTTTTGATTCAGCATGCTTATGTACTCTGTACCCACATGATGTTCTCATTCTCTGATGACTTTTTTCTGTTTGAACTGATAAAAAGCTCTGTTTTATAGTATTCCTTGGCTTCATGTGACCTTCCCAGAGAGCAAATTTAGTAGGAAACAATAAAACAAAGGTAAATAATAAGCAGTAAAACCCTGGATCAAAATTCAGATAAAAGATGGCCACAAGATGATCCAGAATATTATTGCACTGAACTGCTTTTTAGCTTATCTTGGCAAAAAAGATCACAAATTTGAAAACTTTCATAGAACCTTATAGGATTATAGGCATAAAGTTCAAGAAGTCCATAGACCTCAATGTGGAAAACTTAACCATAGAGAATTTCTGGAACTTTTTTGACTGCAGTTACGTGTGTGTGTGTGTGTATGTTATGTGTCCCAATTACCTGTAGAAAAATAATCTGTGATAACAATGCTGAAAGAAACAAAAGGATAACAATGCATGAATTTACATGTTTAAATTTAACAACACTATCAGTTATTCTAAACATATATTAATCACTATAAAAATACACAATAATAGATACTACTACCAACACAAGATAGCAATTATGTCCTTGTAAGAACTATTTTTTTTTTTAATATATATTTTATTTATTTATTTATTTTGACAGAGGAGAGAGAGAGAGAGAGACAGAGACAGAGACAGAGAGAGAACTGAACTAGGGGAGCTCCCAGTTCAGCACATGGTTCTGCACGGGCCGGGGCCGGGATTCGATCCTCGGTCCCCGGCGCTGCAAAGTGAGCGCCTAACCCACTGAGCCATCCCGGCTTCCCCAAGAACTATTCTTTCTAAAACTTATTAGAGGGAAGCTGGGATGGCTCAGCCACTTAAGTGCTCACTTTGCAGCCCCTGGGACAGAGGATCGAATCCTGACCCGGCCCATGGGGATCCATATGCTGAACTGGGGTGTGGCCCTAGTTCCATTCTCACCTGGCAAGCTTCACATGTGGGAAGCCCCCAGTTTGGCCCCAACTCATGGGGACATGCCTCCCATGCGGGAGGCCCCTGCTCGGTTTCTGCCCTGCATGCCACCACCCCCAACCACCTGTGTGGAATGAAACTATCTTGAAAACTGATGATGTACAACTATGGAGACTGCTCTGGGCCCTCCCCCTTCCCTCTGTCTCTGTCTCTCTCTCTGTCAAAAACAATAAAAAATAAATATTTAAAAAAGCAAAACTTAGAATTCTAATAATTTATATTTAGATATATACACAAGAGATTTTATAGTTAAGTATATGACAGGAAAATATTAAATTACAATGTTAAGTCAATTCTACTTCCTAATTTTAATTTGTAAATGATAAAAATATAATAACCTCTATTAATTTCTTTTAGCAAGTTACTAGCATAGCCCTCAATGAACAAGAAAATGAAAACCAATGGAAAGGGTATGAAGTTAAAGTTAGAATCAATTTTGTAGCTACAGGAGTCCATGTATGCAGTGAACTATACATTAGAAGATACTACATTAAAAAATTTTTTTCTAAAGATTTATTTTATTGTTTTTGAGAGAGACAGAGATAGAGAGAGACATAAAGAAGGGGGAGGGCCCAGAGCAGTTTCCACAGTTGTAAGTAATCAGTTTTTGATATAGTTTTCTTTCACACAGGTGGGCGGGGGCTGCACAGGATGGGAACTGGGTTGGGGGCCTCCCATATGGGAGGCACACCCCTTTGAGCCAGGGGCCAAACCAGAGGGGGTGAGAACCAAACTGGGGGCCTACTGTGTGGGAAGCACACCCCAGTTCAGCATATAGGTCCTCACAGGCCAGAGCTGGGATTCCATCCTCTGTCCCTGGGGCTGCAAAGTGAGTGCTTAACCCACGGAGCCATTCCAGCTTCCCCTACACTAAAAAATTTAAGTATATTAGAAATAGTTATAAGTTTATTAATACTGAGAGAGATCAAATAAAATGTTCTACATTAAAAAATAAAATTGACCTATAGTTTATTAGTTCTAGGATTATAGATGAAGAAATAGATTAATATAATCCAGGCAACCCAAATGATGCGAACAGGAAGATTATTATTTCTAGATTCAAGTCCAACTTTCAAGATTATGATTAGGAATATACTTTGCAACATCATAAAAGAAAAAAAAAACTCTCATGTTTCTGAGTTAACTTTCTGAAATTTATTTTGAGATAAATGAGATTAACAATACATTTCAATTGAGTATTGACTCAATTTAAAAAGCGATAGTGTGTCTGAAAGCAATTTTTTTTTTTAATTTCTGGCATTGAGCCCATTTTATTTATTTATTTATTTATTTGTTTGTTTGTTTAAAGAGGGATAGATTTATTCTGTTAAATTTGTTAGGGTGACATTGGTTAGTAAAAATTACACAGCTTCCTGATGTACAATTCTATAGTACTTCACCTATGTGTTACAATACCTGGTCACCACCCAGAGTCATCTTTCTTTCCATTACCGTAAGTATATTTAGTTCTCCCACCCTCCTCCTTTCTACCCCTCCCCCCTTACCCTCAGGTAACCACTAAACTGTTGAATATGTCCATGAGGTTTTGTTTCTTTGTTGATGAAAGCAACATTTTTTTTTACTTGCTTCTATATATTTATTTATTAGTTTTTGGATAGAAATATTTTTTCAAAGGAAATGATTCACCCTCCTTCCATATCTATCCATATTGGAATATCCTTAGTTTACTATAAAAAGTGTTTTAGAGGGATTATTCTATATTTTCTATTTTAGAAGATTATTTTAAAATATTCAATATTTTGAATGTTAGGTAAGAAATACCATCAGGTGGAATATTTCATTACTTTGTCAGAGATTTTAATATTGAGCCACTTTGCAATGCATACCGGTACTTAGTATGACTTCACTTGGAAAAGAGCACATTTACAAGGGCTGTCTGGAAAATAATTCAGTCATAAATGCCTCTGTGTTTCATATTACATGGCTGGATATTTTCTGAACAACCCTCATATTTCACAAAAAGTATTTTTCTCTTAGGTTTATAGTTTAGAAATAACAGGCCCTGTTCCAACAGAAAAACACCTCCTAATTGTGTAATATGTTTTCAGACTATGTGGAATATTGGGGAAAGTAACAGAAAAGTTAAAATACAGTTGCTTGGCATGTTCAAATTGAATCATAATTTCAAAATGACTCATTAAGGGAAGAACTTGATGCATAAGGACATTTCATTTGGGAAAAATGAATGACAGGTCTGTATTCTTTGGCATCTCTGATGCTACATACAAACAAAGGTTTTTGTAAAGCTCCAGGGACCACAAACAAACAAATAAATAGCACATTTAAAATTAAATGATCATTTAAAAATATTTTATGACAATTCAACATTTAAGTTTTAACCTCAGCTAGAGATTCTTAGGTCGTGAATTTTTCTTTCAAATAGATCTAATATGACCTGCATCAAGCACACTTCAGAGTGCAGGGTAAATTGAAAGATTCACTCTAGTTTTCAGGGTTTTGCAAAAAGAATTTTTGCTCAAGATGTTCTATTGTAACTTAATTATAATAGCTACATTTTTGCTGACAACTGGTCAAACACATCATTGACTTTAATCTTCATAGAAACTTTGAGGTAGGCAATAGCTTTTATTTATTTATTTATTTTTGATAGACTAGGAAACTGAAGAAGTTTAGTAAGGTAGTTACTCACCCAAGGCCACATAACTACTAAGTAGCAGATCCAGGATTTGAGTTTTGACAGATTCTAGGCACATGCAATAACAGCAGCTTTACTTGTGAAGTGATGAGAAGTTTTGCATTTATAGTGGGTGATTAAATGTAACTCTAAATGATGTTCAGATCTGCCTTCTGGATGTTTTAGTGATTTAATAATGAGTGATTTGGGGAACTAATTTATATCAGCAAGTATGCAGCTCAAATAAAAGACAAGTGACAGATTTGGATAACAGTAAAAATCCTGAACATTAATCTAATTCATCCAGTCAACAAGAATTTTTACGGATGACACAGAGTGTAAAAAGGAAAAAGGCAGTTACGTTAGGTACGTATTGCTGTGTAACAAATACTCCAAAACCTAGTTGCTTTAAACAACAACGATCTATTATTTCAGAGTATTCCTAGGGTAGCTCAAAACATGATGGAAGGAGAGAGAGAATAGCAAGAGAGGGAGTAAGAACAGGTAGAAAAGGAACAATGGGGGACCAAGACTGTAACTAAAATCTCTTTGTAACCTGGTATTGAAGATATAATTCTATCACTCCTGCATACTATGTTTATTTTAAGGGAGACACTAGATGCAGTCTATACCCAAGTAGATAGGCTTATATAAGGGCTTGAATACCAGATAAGGAAGAATCTTTGGGGACAGTGTAGGAACTATCTAACACAGCAATCAGTATTTATTAGTTGCTGGTTCACATTTGCATATGAATTAAGAGTCTTACAAATTAGCATACCTTTTATCTCATCAGTTAAATCTATTTGAATATCCCCAAAGGAAATAATTCCATCCAAGAATGATTTTTAATTGCAAAAAAATATAAAAACAATGTAATTTTCAATAAAAATGGATTGAATAAATACATTTATTTTCAATATGTAAATAAATAATTTTAGCTTGATGGTATATATCTTTTTACTTAACATTTAATATATACATTTTTAATTTATTAAACTTTATTCCAGTCTTTGTTCTAATATTAGCTCCTTAAAGAGAATTTCTCTCCTCTAGAATCTTAGGTTGTATCAAAGAAGTTGAATTGTCACACACAAAAAACCTTTAAATCCTCATTTAAAATAGGATATTCCCTTAGTCTGCCTTTTTTATTTCTTATAATAACCTGACATTATATCACACAGGAACTAACTTATGTGTTTTATGTTTCCTCACTAGAATGTAAGTTTCAGGATGGCAGGAAGTTCCTCTGCTTTGTTCATTTCTGTGTAACAATCATCTACATAAGCACATGGACATAGACTTAAGAAATATTTACTGAAGAAACAAATGCAATGCATGCACAGAATGCTATTGAAACATAGAAGAAAAGCGTAATACCTAACCAGTTTGTAAGCCCATTGCATGTGTAATCAGGAAAGTTTTCCCAGAGAAAATAGTGCTTCAGCAAAACCAAACTGGACTTAGGGGAAGAGCATGTCCTGAATTGGTAATAATACCAGTCTGGACCTATTTTAGATTCTGCCTAGAAACTCATGATCTGGGTGATGGGGAGAAGGCATTAAGTTGTATTGCAGTTTGGCTGTGGGAGACAAAGGTGAGGGAGTGAGTGAATTGAATGTAAAGACAAGAAAATATTTGGCATGGGAAAATCTTGGAGTCAAAGCTAGAGAGTGAAGGAAATGAGGTGATGAAGGGGCTGATAATACAGAAGGAAATGGAAGTCAGTGGACTGGAAAACTCAATGAGTTCAAAGACAGGCAAGCGAGTGCTGAGTTTTGGAGATTATGACGAGATATGGAGCATACTTGTGGTGACAAAGTCAGAGTGAGTCAGAGATGTAGATAGCTACAGTGAGTTGGGTTTGGGATCTATTTTGAGGACATTTAAAAATATCAACTTTGTTGATTTAGTGATAATTTAGAAATTTCATAAGTGAATGCCTATATTTAAACAAATTATTAAATATGTTTCAAAGGTGAAATGCAATGGGTGTTCATGACATTTTTGACTCTGCCTATTCTTTGTTTTATTTATCTTTGACCATAATCCTATACATAAGTCCATTTCAACAATTCAATTTATTAGTATTCCTCAAAGCCTATTTGATGGTGTAAGAGATACAAAGATAAATACAAGGAAATCTCTTCCTTTAATAATCTGGTTAAGACTAGTACTAGTAAATACAGGCAAACAACATTATAAGACATATACGTTGGGGATACAGGGATAGCGCAACACATTGAGAGCTTGCCTTGCAATCGCAAGGGCCACAATCAAACCCTCGCTCTGGACTATACAAACCCATATCCTGAACTGTGTTGCAACTGGTAAGTGCCAAGATGATGGGGAAGGTTCTCTCCTATGCTGGAGGCCCCCAGATCAATTCTTGCCCTGCATCAGTTCTCCCCCACATTCACCTATTTGGAATTAAACTAGGTCACAACTAATAATGTAAACTATGGAGACTACTTTGCCCCCCCTCCTCTCTCAAACAATAAAATAAATCTTTAAAAATAAAGAAGTATACATTATTTTTGATGATGGAAAATAAATAGGTGTCACATCAGTTGGAAGAACCAGGGAAGACTTCAGGAAAATTATGTTTGAGGAGCATCTTGAAGAATACATAGAATTTCATCAATTACATAGGCTGAAGTAGAATTTCAGAAGGAGACAAACTAGAGGAAGCAGTAGAGATAATCAAATGTGACAGGCAATCAGGGAAAAATATTAGCAGTCTGCATAGAGATGGGATGCCCTTGTGTTTGGAGTATGGAGACATACAGATGGAAAAGTAAGATAGGCAAAGATACAGGCTACAGGAATAAGTGTTTGGACTTCATTGAGTCTCTGAAGGTTTTCAAGATGGCTAATGACACGATCAGAAAAATATAAAATGGATAAGGAAGCAGATTAGAAGCAGGAAAACCAACTAGGAGGTTATTGCAACTGTTCCACAATGAGAAAACAAATGCCTAAACTAGAATAATGGAATTCTGAGTGGAAGAAGGTGTAGATGTGAGAAATAAGTGGTAATTTGTAGGTGTCATAAGTATTTAGTTGTGGAGGCAACTGACAAGAAGGACATGAAGCATGACTCCTTGATTTCACTTGGGATAAAGGTAGAACTTTAATAGAAATAGGAAAATCAGTGGGAAAGTAGCAGAATGAGTTTGAGTCTGGTTTACCCTTGAAGTATGAATTAAATGAAATTCTACGTGAGTAAAAAAAACCTATTTATTTTTCAACTTAACATTTGCAGGTTCAATATCCAGTATTGGATTCACATACCTTGTAAACTTTGATTCCAAATCTGGCACGTTTGGTAGCTATAAATTGCATGCACCCCAGCTGTTCTCTGAATTTCATCAGTGACTCATGAAGGGAGACATCCTTATCCGGAGTGTATAATTGTTCAAATTTATTATTCAAGTAGTTGACTATACTTTCACACTTTTCATATTGTGTCTTCTTTATATATAGTTTCATTATGCACAAAATGAAGAAAATGTGATATAGCCAATAAATAGTTGTGAGGCATAGTTTTTAAAGATATCAGTGTGTCTAGTATTGCTCTTTTTGTCCAGTGCATATCTATTTTAGATTTTTGCACTTGTGACATTACAATACATAATGAAAGGTATGCTTTCATTTCATCACATATTGGAAATTACTCTTTGTCCTTTTTCGAGTTCTGGTCCTTTACCTTTTTACTTGTATATCTATTTGTTTCTTTGGTTAGTATTTAAAAAAAAAATCATCTCTTAGCACTTGTTTCAAAACACAAAGAAGCATTGGATTTGCTTTGAGTCTTTGTAGAACTAAAGCATTTATACCAGCAATTTGGGTAAACGGTTTTATATTTGGAATATCTTCTTTTTCTTCCCAATTCCTTTCTTCATCTCTGAATCACAATCATCACTGTCTGATATAAGTATAGTCTGATACATTTGCGAGCATTACATTGGATGGGGCTACCTTCACTAGAATTTGAATATTCTGTTGAATAGGCAGCCATCCGAATGTGTTGAATATCAGTCTCACTGTTTTCCCTAGAATACCCCATTTGGCTGTCAGTGTCACTCTCATACAAATTCAAAACAGTCATCTTAAGGGAATTATTTCTACAGTTCACACTTTAACACTGAATATATATAATTCTTGATAATATTTACATTGTAACTGCACTCAAAGCAAATTAAACGTGCGTGTGTTTCAGAGATGTCAGTGTTTACAATGGCTTAAGAAACATGACATATCCAAAGCGTCTTTGTATGTCAAGGGGTTAATTTAAAATGCTACAGGTAAATCAAAGTGGGGAAGTACAATATGCAATTTAAATCTTGAGCTGGGAATTGAGGAGTGAGACTATAATTAGAGATTCAGTCTCAGGAATCATTTGCATAAAGAGGAGAGTCAAAAATTTCAAAGTGAATGAAATCAATTAGTGGAAAACAGAGAGAGCTAAAAACAGAACACATCTTTGACAAGAGAAATTACTGTTGGAAGTTTGAAAGAGGAAGCAGAGCTGATACTGGAGACAACCAAGAAATGTTTGAAAAGAAGAGGTGAATGATGATGCCAATATGACCTGGAAGCCAATTGGGAGAAATTTTAAGAAAGAGAGCATGCTTGATTGGTGATGAGAGGTCAGGAGTAGTTTGGAAAGAACAATTACAATATTCACTAAACCTATTCAATAGAACAGGCCTACACTGAGTCCAGATTACAGGGGATAAATTTAAAGAGCCCATATGGAGTTTCCTCAAATAATTAGGAATGGAATTACCGTATGACCCAGCAATCCCTCTCCTGGGTACCTACCCAAAAAACCTGAAAACCTGAATCCACAAAGATATCTGTACTTGAATGTTCATCGCAGCACTGTTCACAGTGGCCAAGTCATGGAAACAACCAAAGTGTCCTTTGATAGATGACTGGATAAAGAAGTTGTGGTACATTTACACAATGGAATACTACTCAGCAATAAGAAAAGATGAAATACAGTCAGTTGTGACAACATGGATGGACCTTGAAAACATCTTAAAAAGTGAAATAAGTCAGACTGGAAGAATCAAGAAACATATGACCTCACTTATAGGTGGATTATAAAACTGAAAGTAACAAAGAAACAAAAACATATGGACACACTCAATAGTTTGGTGGTTACCTGAGGGTAAGGAGGAAGGGAGGAGGGAGAGTGGAAGAGGAGAGGAGTTGGGAGGGGGCACCAGATACATGGTGATGGAAGGAGAGCTGATTCTGGGTGGTGAGCACATAATACAATACATAGACAATGTAATGTAGAATTGTACACATGGAAACTATGTAATTGTTACCAACCAATGTCACCCCAATAAATTTAACAATAAGATAAAATAATTTAAAGAGCCAATGAATTTTAAGAAAGTAGAGGAATCAAGATATACTTTATTTCCATAACTTTGGCAGCAAAGTAAGGTGACAGATGGTGTAGGAACTTGAAATAGAGGCATCACAAAGAGGAAATGAAGAAATCGAGCATGTGTGTTACCAAAGAGGAAGGAACCATGTAGTATAGAGGAAAACATTGAAGATAGAAATGGAACTAAAAGGAGCTAGAAAGTTTAGAATAGACAGAGGTCAAGAGTACAGATTAAAGGAGAGGTAGTTGAAATAAAGAATGTCATAGTCATCAGCTATACAAAAGGAGAAACTGAAATGTCAGAAATCATTGGTATGTTAAGGAAACTAGGTGTTTGGTCCTAATTGCAGCAATCAAAAAATAATAGTCATGCCTACTAAGGGTTACTATTTGCCAAGAACTGAGCTTCATGGTTTACATGCACTCATTTAGTCTTCCCAACAGCTCTGTGGAATATGTGCTAGAAATATACTCTCATTTTAAATGTAGAAAATTGAATTTTTAGAGAACGTAACTAGCTCAAGGCTCTCAGTAAGAACTAGGTCTGTGAATCAAACCTAGGACTCTCTGGCTCCAAAGCCCATACCCTTGAGCACCATGCTAGGTGGGTAGGTTGAGAATATGAAGATTAAAGGGATTTCCCAGCAGACGGGGTGATTGACTCAGACAGCATGATTCTCTAATGTATTTGGTCTGGTTTTCTGACTTTTTCCAGCAAAATTTGGCAGCCTTGGGACAGACAACATCATAGAGAATTTCAAGAACTGCAAAACAAATATTGCAAGAGGACAAAAGAAAATAAAATTGTAAAGTGAATGTTGACATATATTTGAAATGGTTTGCACTGAATTCCCTTCTGGGAGGAAAAGAAGAGAAGCCCAAAGAGAGTCAGTAATTGGAAGTACAGGGAATAATCAAGGGCCTGAACTTCACAAGAAGGACAAGGACAGAGTTAATATGTACATGAGAATGAAAAAATAGGCTAAAAGAGAAGTTTCATTCCTTTAAAAACATCTAAGTGCTGAAGAGGTGCCACTTGATAAGCCCTGGATATCCAAAGGTTAATTAGACATGGTTTTGCCCCGGAGAAAAGGTTTAATGTGCTGAAATTGAATAGAAATGGGGCTCATTGCAGTCATGGAGCTGAGGAACGTGAGACCAAAGATAGTGAAGGATCATAGTCTAGTAAGGTTAGACACAATATAGTTTCTTACTTCTGCTATTTTATATCTTTATGATTAGTGATGCTTCAGAACTACTTGCTTACAACTCCTGTTAGGATCTAGGAGTTTTCTCTCTCATGTCCTATCAAAGCAAAACAATTCTTGAAAATATTTTGTGAACTTAGTTTTATATATTTTGATACAAGCTCTTCTTAACGTAATTCAATATCTGAAAAACTCTTTGAAACAAAATACATTTTTAAATGAAAAAAGTTTTTTCACAATAATTGTCATAAGTTATTTCTAGTTAATATTTTGAAATGATTCTGTATTATAATAAAGTAATATGATTATGGTATGTTTTATTTATTAGTATGTTGCTAGACATATTTACACTTTAATACACATTTCTGGATTTATATTTCTTTGTTTTTAAAAGTCCCTGGATGTAAGAACAAGACATGCCAATTTCCAAACTTTTCAAACTTCCCCCTTTCTGTACCAACTGTTATTTACTAGAGAATATGGGCAATTATGGACTGTTTTTTCTATTGATTCAGTCATCATTATAGTTTGCCAGTTTCTAGCTCATAATATTGTATAATCTACCATTCACATTTATTTGAAGAAACTCTGATCATCAAAAAATAATTGGAAGAAGTGTAAAAAGAAATAGTCTTGAGTGGTTGAAGATGAGAAAGTGTATGGTTGGGATAAATTGGAAGCGAGTATCAATATTAATCATGTTAAGCAGGAGAAAAAAGATCTTGAAGTTATCTATAACCATTTAGCAAGATGGGAGAAGAAAAGGGACATTCCATTCTTCATTTCTGAAGATGCAGCTGCTATCTGTAAGTGCTAGACTAAAATGTCCACAATTCTATAAAAAGAGTGGATGAGAAAGAGCTTGTTAATTTCTAACCTTTAAGTAATTTGGAATATGCCAATTATCCTTCAATACGTGGAGGTAAGCTAGATCTGTCTTAGCACTTGAATAAATGGTTAATACATACACGAAAACTGCACTATGCCAGCTGCAAAGAGAATTGCCACAAAGCTGGTGACCAGTAGCACATGTCAGTGTTGACAAATGACTCTTTCCCAAAGAGATTTTCTTCTTGAAAGGTGAAAATTGATGGCAAACAAATCAAAGCAAGTAACTTTTTCCTCTCACGAAAAATAACTTACTATTTTGGAGATCAGCCACTCAGAAAAAAAGAAAGAAAGAAACTGTGACATCAATTCTCCTCCTATTTGTTTACCTCTACTCCCCACAATCTCCCCAACTAACATCACCACCTGCACCCTGTCAATGTCTCAGATAACTCACTGTCCGCACATGGTGGATACAGACAAAACTTCTCATCTGTGGACACAAATGAATGTAAAGCCGGAGCAGGTTTAAGAGTGCTTGTGCTTTTGTAAGATAAAAGGAACCTTTTGAAAGATTTCTGAAAGACGGTTTTGGTATGGTTGTGAATGTAGCACAAGTACTTTGCATATTTCAGGGT
>PVKE010019729.1:13926-28290 GCA_004027555.1 Craseonycteris thonglongyai | reverse complement strand
GCCCTCTCCCACCTTCCCTCCCTCTCTCCCTCCCCCCTCCTCCCCCTCCCTCCGGCAATCACCAAGCTATTGAGTGTGTCCATAGGTCTCTGTGTCTTTGTTACTTTCACTTTTATATTCCACCTATAAGTGAGGTCATGCTTCTGTGCTGCAAAGGAAACCATCAACAAAGCAAAGAGGCAACCAACCAACTGGGAGAAAATATTTGCAAACAATGCCTCTGATAAAGGGCTAATATCAAAAATATATAAAGAACTTGTACAACTCAACAAGAAAAATACAAGCAATCCAATTAAAAAATGGGCAGATGACCTTAACAGATACTTCTCTCAGGAAGACATACATATGGCCAACAGATATAATTTAAAATTTTTGATTTATCCTTCAGTATTCCTTTTTTGCAAATATGTATATATTTTTCTTCTCCTTTTTTTGCTAAAGGTAGCATTCTTTATATAATGTTCTGTTCCTCACTTTGTCACTGAGAAGTAGGCATGAAAATCACTCTTCAATAGTTCTCGAAGCTCATTTCTTTATAGAGCTCAGGGATATTCACTGTGTCAATGTATCATGATTTATGCAGTTTCTCACTGATGGATATTGGGTTCTTTGCGATTTTTTGCTTTTAATAATAATTCCATAATGCATAATCTTATGCACAGCCGTTTTCTCTTCTTGCCAGTGCATCTTGGGACTACCTTTCTGGAATCTAATTTGTAGGTAAAGGATAAATGGATATGTGGCTTTTCTAGATATTGCCCAATTCTTCACAGAGATTGTATACCTTAGAGTCCCACCAGATTATGTATAAGAGTCAAATAGGCGTTTTAAAGCTAATTGGAAGCTTGTCAATTGGTTACTGCATATATTTTATGGGGAAAATGAGTTTTCCCTATACAGAAAAGAATATGAAACCTAGAGAAATACTTCCCTCTTACTGAGACTGGGTTGGGAAACGTCTGTTGGTGCACAGGGGTGCTCTGAGGAAGCCCCAGATATGCGGCCCATGTGTGTGAATATATGTATGTTTATAAGTCTGAGAGACCTTGCATGAGGAACCAGTACTTCTGCTTTTTCTTTATCCCAGCATATGAATCAATGTGGGGACATCCTGTTTTAGAAGTGACTAAATCCATGCTCTGTTCAGAGAGGAAGGCCATAGGGGTTCTTAATGGCTCTGAGGGAGGAGGGGAAGGTACTAATTCAGAGAATATGAAAGCACGTTGTCAACAGCAGAGTCACGCATGGTGAGGTTTTAGAGAGTGAGCCATCGATCCCCTGTAACCAGCAGGAGGGTGGGTGGGCAGCCTGCATTTTTTTTTTTCCCCCGACCCTTTTAAGAAAATCTAGCTAGTCACCAGGAGGGAGGCTTTTTGTTCCTTTGTTTATTAAGTTTTGAGGAAGTAAGTGAAAGGAATCATTACATTATCGAATTATGAAGTACACGGATTTGTGCGAGTTGCTGCCAGATCTCTTCTTAGCCTTCCAGAATCTTAGATCCTTTATCCAAATCTCGCAGGTATATCCTTAGCACAGCGCCTGGCACATGGTTGGCGCTCAGTGATTGTCGAGTGAATGACAGCAGCCCCCCACCCCCGCTCCCTCGGATCTGAGGCAGGTTGTGGCCTGATTGCACAGAGCTCAGCTCCCACGCCTGAGGCCATCCAGGTTCTCCCACCTGGGCGCTTGGGGACCTTGGACTGAGTTCCTTATCCCTTATCCCTCTGTGCTTCTGTCCTAATCTGTGAAACTGCCCTAACAGCAGTATCAGCACCTCCGGGGAGGGGGACAGAGAAGGGTCACAGTGAATTGGTAGAATACGTTCCAGTCGACTGGGGACACTCACAGGCAGTCACTTGAATTCAAGACACTGAGCTCCAGGAGGGGTTGTCGAGGGGAGAGCTGGCTGTGCTGTCATGGCATCCATTCCTCAGGAGGACACAAGTGCTGCTTCCGGGTCGTCTGACTTTGCATGTGGAAGTTAGAGGAGCGATGGGGAGACTTGCTGTGGCAGGACCATCCAGGGCACAGGCTCTGGACTTGGGCACACTGGGTTTGAGCCCCACGTCTGCTGCAGTCTAGCTCTGTGGCCTTTTGCACAAGTGACATAATTTCTTGGCTCAGATGTGCAATGGGGACAGTGACATTATTCCCTCCAGGAAGTGACTGGTGAGGATTCTACGTTCAGTGCTTTGTAAGCAAAGGACTTGGCTGATAGTAGGGAACCATGGCTTTTAAAAACAAAATAGCCTGGTGTGATTTAAGGAGGGGAGGAGTAGGTGCTAGTATCATGTGCCTTTGGATTCCCAATGACCAGGGGTTTCGACAAAGCCTTTCCCCTTGTGATAGAGTTTGTGACAGCGGACAGTAGTCCACCTGCCGGTACGGTACCTAATTTGACGTAAGTTGCATCACAGTTCTTGGGGTGCTAATATTTCCTAGCAGTTACTGGTCTTCATATCTGTGAACGTATTGGACACCCAAGATGTCACTAAAGAACGTGGGTGGCTTAATGAGTTGATTTATCTGTTCATCCAGTTGACAAATACTAGATTTACAGAGTCCCTGCTATGTACCAAGCACTGTCACTAGTATAGGCACAGGGCACCAAGCAAGCGATGTGCTTTGTGGTCTCATGGAGCTTACATTGTGGGAGGGAAGCCCCTTTGGCAATTGTAGACCCAGCAGCAGAGTTTGGGGGTCTGGAGAGCATTTCCAGCTCCTCAGCTGTTCATTTCTGAGTAGAATGTGGCCGAGGCGTTGCTGTTACTCTCTTCTCACTCCTTCCTTCCCAGGAGTACTTCTTGCAAGCGGAGCTGACCAGTAACGTTTTAAAGACAGGAGTGGTTCGCTGCTGCGTCGGGCAGTGCAACAACGCCATCCTGGTGGACACTGTGCTGACCATGAAGAAGCTCCCAATCACTTACGTACGTAGGGTGGGCAGCAGCGCTGGCTTTGCGTAGCTCCTAGTCCAGGATTGCACATGAACTCGGTGTTTTCTGGGCTGTGGGTGAGGGAGAAAAGAGACATTCGTATAAACCTTACGCGGGGTGTTTCCTACACAAGGCACAAGAGATGCCAGGTCTGCCCCTGTGTCAGACACGCTCCCTGTGCGTGTGCAGCCCAGCTGGGGAGGTTGGGTCATGACCGCTGGCCCAAGGGGAACGGCTCGCATGGAGGGCCGGGCTCACTTGCTGTTGGCACTGCATCCTCGCCTTGATAAGTTCGGGCTTCTGCTCGCAGGGGCTCGGACAGAGTTGAGCCTGCCCTAGCCGACAGTGCCGCAGGAAGCGCTACCGCACAGGGCTGCGCGGGTCAGAGAACGTCAGCGCGGGTGGCAGCTCGGTGCTTCGTGGTGGAAGCTCCCGGGGCTCTGACTTTGTGTTACCCTCCCTGCAGAGCAACAGAAAGGAGAACAAGGGCGGCTACCTCTGCCACTCGTGTGCTGAGCAGCGCGTGGGGCCCCTGGCCTTCCTGACCGCGTCCCCCGAGCAGGTGCATGCCATGGAGCGCACCGTCGAGAACATAGTGCTGCCCAGGCACGAAGCCCTGCTGTTCCTCGTCTTCTGAGGGCCCAGAGGAGCAGTGGCCCTGGGACCGATTGCCTTGTGCAGACTTCAGTGCCTGGAAGAAAGCCAGGGTGGGTTCGGGCTCTCGCTCCTCTGAGGCCGTGACTTCATGCACAGGGCGTTTCTGAGGATGAGGAAGCCACCAGAGCTGGACTCGTCGTGTCTGCATTCCCTAGTGGGAGCCAGAGCCCCCCACCCCGGCCCCTCCTCCATGCACATCATCAGGCTGGTGACGTGAGAGCGGCCCTTTTGATAAAAAAACAAAAACAAAAAACAAACCCGCAAAGCATTTTATGTATTTAAACTTTTATTACGTTTCAATTAAACAGGCGTTGTAGAACTGACAGCCCGCTGTGTGGGACACCCGCCCCGTGGTTCTTGAACGGCCTCCAGCTTTCTCTTTGTTGTCACGTAATGGTTTTGCACTGCGCGTGCTCTGTTCACGCGACACACCAAGCAGAGTCTGAGACTTCATGTCCAGGGTGATAGTGCTTCAAAAACGAGGTTTTCATGCCGGGGAGATGCACACTTGTCTAAGACATAGCGCGTGACTCTGAAGACGTCACCATTTAAACAGGGAGGCAACAGCACGCAGAAAGACTAGCGCCAAGTGACAGCAGCTAGACTTCCCATGGGCCCCACCCGTAGAACTGAAGATCAGAAATGTTACTTGACAGGGAAGGGGGTCAAAATAAATACAACGTGTTGCTGAGCAGCAGCAGCAAATAGCTTACTACTGTCTAGTAATTTTTAACCGAACAGAAGAGAACTCCTTGAGAGAAGCTTGTCCACCGAAGGGTGGGGGTGCTGCGTGGTGGGGAAATGGGGGCAGGCAGAGATGGCAAGTGGGTCCCTGGCTCACTGCCTGGGCACGCTGGGTCGTGGCTGTCATAAAGCTATAGTTGTAGAAACCAATGAAAAGTTGGCATCGCTTCGCTGGACACATGTGGTGTTTTTACATTTTTGCCATGCAGCACTTCAGGGAGGCAGATGGCAAGTGAGGGACTTGGCACAGTGCTGCTCAAATTGTTCACCACGTCTAGTGTCCGAGCCCAGCCGAGCGGAGTCCAAGAACAAGTGGTCTCCCCTTAGCCCCTCCTACATGAGGCCTCCAGTGGAACTTAGGGAGCAGGCTGGTGAGTAGAGCAAGGGAGCTGTGGGATCGGGCCAGGGGCGCTTGGGAAGGGTAGGTGCTGATGCAACGTTTGCCCAAACGTTTTCCCAAAATATTCATCAAAAAATAAAAATGCAGGAGGACAATTCATAGCACTGGACCTGAAGATGTTTCATGAGAAAGGGGCGGGCCCATTTCATCCACATGGCTGGTCCTCCTGACCTAGCCTTCCTTACGTGATGCTTATGGAGAACTCGAAATAAAAGAGCCAGTGAAAGGGAATCATTTGAATTGGGATTGTTCATGGCCTTCCGTGTCCTTCCAAAGAAAGGTTTGGCACATGGTTGGGTCTTAAGGTAATCGTGGCTAAGCACGAGTCAGAAAAAGTCAAGAACCGTATGGCTTCACTCGCGTGGGACATACAACTGAAAGCAACAAAGGAACAAGATGAAGACATGAGCACTCATAGACACAGACAATAGCTTATTACTTACCTGAGGGTACGGGGGGAGGGGGTGGTAGAGGAGGGAGGGGGACACGTAGATGGTGATGGAAGGAAAACTGACTCTGGGTGGTGAGCACACAATACAAGATACAGATGATGTGTTACAGAATTGTATACCTGAAACCTATACAGTGATCCCTCGTTTTTCGCGGTTAATGGGGACCAGAACCTTCCGCGAAAGCTGGAAAACCGCGAAGTAGGATTTGCCCCTAGGAATTTTTTTGTATGCGGGTACAAGAATGTTTTAAATATGTAAACAGTATTCATACTTTACTCATTTAAGACAAAAATGACAACAGTATACGTATTTACTTAAACGTGTCAGTGCTAATTAATAAGGTTAATTACGAAACCTTATACAGTAATAAACATTAATCAACATTGCTTTCTGAGAGAGGCGAAGAGTCTTGTGTGGGTGGCAGAGGAGAGGCTCTCACTTGACTCGTAGAAGCTTTAGGCTCCCTCGGAGACGCTTCTGCTGGAGGCGCTGACGGTAGAGCCGGGGGCTTTACCTTGGAGAGAAACATGGTGATGGGTAGTTGTCTTTGTTTTTTCTTTTCCTTCAAAATTCCCCTGTACAAGGACATAACCCCGTCAACGCGATTGCTGAACTCGACAGTATGTTACTTTATAACTTTTACTGTGAAAACTACATAGGGTAAGGAGAATTTGTTGCCAAGTGCCTTTAAGGCAGACAAATATACTCTGAATGAAAGCATGAAAGCAATTAGATCTGAACTTTTCATGGTCCAGATTTTGTCAAGTAGTTATGAAGTGTGATGGGCCTCTGTTCCAACCAGTGACTTAGACCCAAACTGCAAATTTACATGATTAGTAACAAGATTATTAATAAGTTCACATTTACCCAACATCAGCTTTTATTGGAACAAGAATTAATACATTTTATGGTTGATAAGTCAGTCACATATGACTGCTTGCTGAAAAGTACATGAGAAGATGCTAGGTGAGGCTGCGATGATGCGCAATCAACTCACAGGGATAAATCCACTCGTCCTCTCATGGGTCGATGTCGCACCAATCACGCGCCTTTATGAGAGCCCGTGGGATGGACTCTGAGTCAACTCATCTCTTTGTTTGACATGCAGGGATCCTTCTCTCTCGCGCATCCACATGAAACAACGCTCCTTTCCGCCATGTGGCTGCCGACATGGTTGTATTTTTTCATTTTTATTTTTTGATGAATATTTTGGGAAAACCCGCGAAGCACTGCAGCCACAAAACATGAAGCGCAAAGTGGCGAGGGAACACTGTATAATTTTACTAACCAATGTCACCCCAATAGATGTAATAATAATAATAATAATAATAATAATAATAATAATAAAAGGGTTTGCTGGAGGGGTGGCCAGCGAGGGCTCATTAACAGATTTTCAGGAAATCTAGTTTTGCCAACCTGAGAGGAAGTAACTTATTTATGGGAGGTCGGGCATTAACTCAGTGAACCTTCACTGGGCACCGGTGGTGTGGCAGGCGTGATATTTGTGGGCGTATGGAACCAGAATGTGGTCCTGACTCGCGGAGATCACACGCGGTCAGCGTGATTGTAGTTTGAGGTGGAAAGTGTTTGGAGAGAGGGCTACGGAAGTGCTCTGGGGATGGAAGGCCCATCTTCTCACAGTTGAGGTCCACGGGCTGTCCTAAAGGGGCCGGTGCTGGACTTGTGTCTAGTAATACGCATAGTTAGCAAGCTCTTAAAAGAACGAAAGAATATTCTGGAAGAAGAAACAACAGGAAGGACACAAAGGATGTGTGTGGTAATGGCACTACCGGAGCAAAATGTCAGTACTGGTCTTTTGGTACTCTAGGAATGAGTACTGCTAGTTCATTTTTTAAATGCTAAGATTTTTTTTTTAATCGATTAAATATTTGGTGTATTTCAAATATAAAAACAATTTTAAAATATCCAGTAAAAATTAAAAATATATATATTAAATAGCCATTATCATTTTCATATAAGTGATAAGAATAAAAACATTACTAAAAAATCTAAACTGAACACTTTAAAAGTACAGTCTTTAAGAGGATTCTATGATTTCATTTAGTTGTAAATATATATTTGTGCATGATTATTCTGTTGAAGTTTTTTTTTTTAATTAACCACAATAATTGGAAGGAAAATAAGGAAGATAATTATAAGCTAGTTCTAAACATTTTTCTTTGGTTCAGTCATTTTTAGATAATTCCTCTTATTTAATAGCTTAGAGATCTTTTTAAATTTTTTTAATAATCTTCATTCAGTTGATAGCAAGTTCTAGTTTTTTTTGTTTCAGAAAAAGCATTTCTGGTTTGTCATCATCTTTGAGTTTATTGTATATAGAGATTCTGGTGCAGAGTTACCCATATAAAAATAAATGCTGTTATGTCATATTCAATTTGTTTAGAAGACATTTGCAATTGAAAACAATTCTTGTGACAGAAATATTAAAATACCACAGTGTATTGTAGACTCTTCATTAGTTTGTCCTTTTCCATAATTATTCTCAAGACATATTTCAGATTTTAGATTTAAAAACATAATAATGAGGTGATGGTATTAGACCAACCTAAAATACTAGTGGATAGATATTTTTAAATATCACAGAATACCAACAGCTGAGACTTCAGTCACTAAAGGCATGGAACTGTAGGAAAAGTTTGGGTAGAAAAGTTGCGTGTGTGGCTAACATATGTAAACAATACTCTAGTTTCTCCTCAGATCACCTAAATCTTTTGCCTTTTATAAGTATGTATACAGTAGTAGCCGTCTTAATAAGAGGGTCAGGTAATAACGGGCCTAGCACACTAAGCCAAGGAGTTTTAGGGATGTTCTGAAAAATTATGAGGAATCGTTGAACAATTTTAAGACATCGGATTTTCTTTAAAGAAGGAACGTTCCAGTTGCAGAATGGAGGAAGTTTTAAGAAGGTCAGATAAATTAAGAGGCTAAGAGTGGTAACTTCAGCAAAAAAGGCAGCGGATGGCCTGGACCTTGGCCATTGAAAGGGACTGGTGAGGGTGGGGGGTGGATACATAGATTAGTGGTCCTGAAAGTGTGGTCCTCAGATTCGCAGCAAAGTTCTGGGCCCTCACCCCAGACCTACTGAATCAGGACAGGTGGAGGCCCAGCAACTGGTATTTGACACGTCCTACAAATGATTCTGATGCACGCTAATTTCTGAGGACTTCTACTTTGGAGATGAAGAGGTAGAATCAGAACAACTTCGAGAGTGCTTGGATGGGGATGGCTTTCTGCAGGGTAGATGAGGGGACCCTTCACTAGGACTGAAAACAGATGTTGTAGGTTTATGTAAAAATGGTGATGAGTTCGGTTTTAACATGTTGAGTTTGGGGGTCCTTACGAGAAATCCGAGTAGAATTGTCCAAGAGGCTATTGGAGAAAGAATTCAACTTCAGCAGATGGCTTTGGGCTGGAAATAGAGATTTTACCCCATCCCAAATTTTATTCAGACTCTGGCATAAACAGAGCCATGCGGCCTGAGGTACGTCAACTTCTCTAGGCCTCGATTTTCTCATCTGTGAAAATGAGGAGGTGGAATTGAGGCTCGTGGTTTTATTTTTTAAATGTTACAAACAGCAAAGAAAGAAAGAAGAACAATGCAGAGCAAGAGACTACGTGTACCAAGCATACCTAGGCCGTCACCCTGCCACTTGCTTGTCACGTGGAAATCCTGTTAGAAATTTTCCAAATCTGTGATCTGATCCAGCCTCAGGCAAGCTTTCTTTCCTTGTTTTCAGAAAGCTGAGCTCAGCCATTTGAGACTCTGCATTCCCAGCTCTTTCTCTTTTTTGCTTTGTCTACCTTTCTCCTCAGCGATTCTCTCAGTGCATTTTTTAAAATTGAAAATAGACATTTTATTTTGTTTCTACAAGGCACAATTTCAAAATGCAAATCCTGTCATATGTAGAGACCATAGGCAAGGAAGTAGACATATGAGTGTACACGTGTGGAAAATGTCACTGAGGTCGGTTTTCTTTCCAAATCCTTAAGAAGATTCACTGGGCTCGAGGATCCCTTTGCTCCCTTTTCAATGCACGCAGAATCCCTAACTAGAGAGAGTTTTAGGAGCTAAAACGCTGATGTCATCCTTCCCAAGGCCGGAGGAGCCAGGTAATTCACTGAGAGTGTCAGGTGTATTGCTTTTCTTTGTAAACTACAAGTCAGGACGAGAAACTGGAAGAGACAGTCAAGCTGATAAGCTATTCTGAATAAATGTCATAACGGAACAGAAGCCTAGGAAGACCGGAGTCCTTCGAAGGCAGGGCCGGCAGTGAGCTCTTCTCCTGCGCCTATGCACACAGGCCGTACCTAGGCTGGGCACAGTCAATAAAATGATGCCGGGACATTTGGTCATCCTGGCGGGCATGTCCCTGACACCCAACGAACTCCTTGAGTCTTTCCTGGGTCCTGTTTGGCCAGAGCAGAGTTGACACCTTCGCACCAGCCCTTGGCTGGCCCTGGTTGCACCCTGGCGTTTCCTAGGCCTTGTGGTCGTTTTCTGTATCCTCTGGGCCACTGGTTCCCACAGTCATGGGCGTATCTTCCATGGTTTCCATTTCAACACTGGCTGGTGTCCTGGGAGTTTGCCTGTAAAGCAGGTAATTCATAGGTTTTAAAAAGAGAACAGTGGCCCTCACATCGAGTAAACAATTAAGTCCCTATGGAACATTCAGAGGGAGAAAACTTAGATGGACTCCATTCATAGATAGCATTTACGTCCTGTTTTAATATTTTTAATCACCTCAGCCGCCTTACTTTTCCCAGTGTGGTAGGAGCATCTTTCCCCCACCTTGCCCACCATCCCTCTGTTAACAAGCTGGGAAGCTCAGCAGGTGGGAACAGGAGAGGGAGAGTGTGACGAGGAGCCGGGTCCGACGCGATAACCTTGTAGTATTTATAAAGCTCTTGACACTTAGTATGAAATACGTCAATCAGTTCCTGAGTAACCTAGAGGAGGGCAAGGAAGCAAAACACCTTAAATCCATGTTTCCCTGTCTCTCCTTGACGGATGTGTTTTTTAGGCTATGAATATCTGGGTCAGCAGTTTTCTTCTGTGGATTATTTAATCCACCTTCTGAGCATAAGACGCTTTTTAGGACATTTTAAAGTAAGCACTTTGAGCTCCTTGGAGGTTTACCAATTCTTAAAAGATAGATTTATGAATATTTAATAGTCAGTGAATATTGATAGTTTACTCTTTCGAGCATATTTATTGGCTGTATATAGCACATTTACAAATTATTTTAATGTGTTATTCTTTAAAAGGATTGTGTAGATGTTCTTTTTAATAGAGTCAATGAATACAGTCATTTTAATCACTTAAGAATGTAACTCCAAATACCGCATCTTTTTTGGAAATTATGATATTTTGAAAACGCTTTTAAAAGTCATTTATTTTGCCAACATTTTAGCCTTTGAATTGTTGTGATAAATTTTTGAGTAATATATCATTTTAGTTTGTTAATTTCTGAGCTATTTATGAGGTATATGATGTTTCTTATTGGTTAAGATAATGTTAACACCTTCTGAAGAGCTATATCAATTTTTAATTGACCATTTTTCATTTTAGCTTTACAGTAGTCACATTTCAAGAAATGCTCATTTTTGTCAAAGTTAGCCTGGAGCGACAGTATAATCTTCATGTTGATGTGATATTTAGAAAAGAATATTTGATGACTAACACATCTGATATTCATTTGTTGTATAAAGCTGAGGAAAGATCCATAGCAACCATCTTGATACGGAATGACGAAATACTGGTTGCTAATTGAGAGAAGTACAAAATCAAGGCTAATATACCATTTGAGGCATTAATGAAAGAACACTAAAAAATCACCTAAAGATTGGAAAAATAATAAACACTAAAATTTCAGCCCATGTGACAAATAGTCGCCACCAATGCTGAAATGTAGAATCTCAGCTATTGTAACAAAAACACAAAAGTAAGGCTGACGTGAATGAGTATATTTGTAAGAAAGTATATCCATCTTTACATCTGATCTTAGCCCAAAGGCCAAGAAATGATGAAAGCATATCCACATTTAATGGGTGCATATTTAAGACTACATTCATGACTATATCATAAGAACTAATGCCATCGGCCTGTCCATCAAACTGGTTCTTTGGTGCATCCTTTGCTCTTGGATTGGCTCTTGGGAACGTGGCCCCATGTCATCATTTAGGTCCTGGTGGCCCCATGTCTGATGCGTGGTCTGCTTTGGAAAGTGAAGAAAGGGCTCTATAGGACTGGCCTGGGGACTGCTCTGCTCCGACACTCTTATTGGCCAACAGAGAAGGGGGTGAGAGTGAGAGCCGGTGTCTGTGTAGCCAGGAAAGGGGTTCATGGCAAGGATCTGTCACAACTCTTTTCTTGGGGCAGGGGAGGGGGAGCAAGAACCTTGTCCAGTGTGAGTCCCCTAGGCCACTCACCTTGATCTTCTGCAGTACATCAGAAGCAGAGCCATACACACTCCACAGATCACCGCCCCTGGCATGCAGATGGCTGCTGGAAAAGAAGGGGGCGAAGCTAGCATCATGCTGAAAGCCCTGGCAGTGGACTCCCTGCAAAGCGTCTGAACATCCTTTACAGCGCGCACGCCGGCCGAGAGCCAGCCAGCTTACCCTGATCACCATTTCTTAAGGTCCACGTGATTCAATGTACTCTGCAGCTGGGAGAGTGCACACCCTTTCCCCCCACAACACTGCCAGTTAAAACTGTCCCCATTCATGTCATCCCATGTCCCCTGTCCCTACACCTTGTCCTTCTTGATCAAAGTGACATGAGATGAGAGTTAAGTCCAGATGTTACTACAAGAGCCTCGGAGGTCAGAAGCTGGCTGGACTCATGAGGAAGGGGAGGAGGAGGAAGAAAACAGAGTGAGGGTCCTCCTCAGTTGTCCTTTGGCCCCGCTGCCCCCATTTCTGCAGCTTCGCAGCATCCTGAATCAGAAGCAATGGCACACGGTGCCATCCAAACACTTCCAACGTCATCCCCGCTATTTCTTGCTTTGCTACTTTTTATGGCAGAGGAAGAGAAAGAGGCGTCATAAGAGAGGTCTTACAGCAAGAGGAGAACCAGGCAATGCTTAGGAAAAGGAAAAAAGGTGTGCTCTAACTGAGTTGAAAGGAAGCGCATGGCATGGTAGGAAGATATAAGGGTAGGAGGCCAGCAGCCAGGGCAGCGTTTGAGATTTATGAGCCAGGAAGAGTGGGATCTTTGTAGCCCGAGGACAGGGTGAACATCACTAGCTTTTAAACATTTGCATCAGTAAGAAGCTTCCAAGCAGATTTGGTCAGCTTGCCTTCATATCATGAAATCTCCCCGCAAAAATCATCTCCCCACTTCATGGACAAGATGACAATGCTGAACATCTGGGATCCAGTTGTCCCCCTCTGAACCATGAGTCACCTACGTGTCCTAGATAGCTAAACGCTTTGGACCAGCACACAACCTTATTATATACAGGGGTAAAATCCCCATGGCTTGGCCTTCAACACCCAACCTTATTGAAAAACAGCAACAGGGTGCTAAGCACATAACACAACACACAGACAATGTAGTATAGAATTGTACACCTGGAACTTATGTGATTTTTACTAGCCAATGTCTCCCCAATGAATTGAACAATTAAAAAAAAAAAAAAAAGCAAACTATAGAGATGTGGGGGAAACACTCGGATTCTCCATTGGGTAGGAATGCTAATTTTCCCCCAAGGGCGATTGGCAACATAGCAAAAGCTTTAGAGAATGCCAGACCCTTTGACCTTCTAATTCTAGTTCTAGGAATTTATTCTAAGGAAATGGAAAGATAGATATAGGAATATTCCCTGAAGTCTTGTTTAAACTAAATTTTTACATGTTAATCTAAATCTCTTAGCAATAGTTCAAATGTGGAATATTACCCAACTTTTAAAAATTATGAAATGAAGCTATATTAACATGAAAAGATGTCTATGATATTTTAGGTGAAAAAAGCTGGTTGAGATAAAAATGAACCAAAAATAATCTTCAGTAAGCCATGTGTGTGTCCATATGCACAGAAATGTCTTAAAGAGTATACACCGAAGAAGTAATGGTGGGATTGCAGATAATCTTTCTTTTCTTATTTTTTTAAGTTTTTTTCTTTTTCCTCCTGGGGATGCCAGGATAGCTCAGCAGGTTGAGCACTTGCTTTGCAACCATGAGGTTTAGGGATCAAATCCCAGCCCCGGCCTGTGCAAACCCATATGCTGAACTGTGACGTAACTGGTAACCACCAGGATGGTGGTGAAGGTTCTCACCTCACATGCAGGAGGCCCCCAGTTCAGTTCCTGCCCACACGGCCCCATATCCCCCCCATGTGGAATGAACCTATGTCACAACTAATGATGGACAACTATGGAGACGGCCCTGGGCCCTCCCCTCTTCTCTCTCTCACTCACCTCTCAAACAATAAAATAAATCTTAAAAAATTAAACATAAAAAGTTTTTTCCTGATATTTTTTGCAAGAATAGTGTAACCAGAAGAAATAGTAAAGTTGCAAAAACAAACTACCTGCTCTTAAGTAAATAAAAATAAGCCTAGAAAAGCTGTTCCAAAAGACATGTAATGGAAAACATGGGACATTCATGAAAGATGTTTTGAGTTTTTAAACTGAACATTAATTGTCAGTATGACTAAAAATCAGAAGTATCTTTTTGGCCCATGGTGAACTATTTCTTCAACATTGACTAAGCAGTTTGGCATGCAGTTACTGTTCATGGAGAGATTTATGGGAAAAGGCACCTTGGTGTAAATAGTAGTTCTACTTTCACAATGCTTCTTCCTGTTTCTTTTAAATGAGAAGAAAAGTGGCAGACTCTCAGTCAAGTAAGAAGAGGGCCCCTGAGCCAATGACACAAACAAAGCAATTTGAAATCAGGGACTTAAACCCTCGGCCTCTTCTTCAATTCTATCCAGGCAAAGGTAGTAAAGACATTGAAACCAGAATTACTAAAATGATGAATTAAAAAAAGAAAAATCAACTGCCCAAGTTCTCCACCGTTTTGCATTTCCTAGGGGGTGCATGGATTAGAGAAAAAGGAAGAGAAAGATTTGGTGAGATAGTGGAGGAGAGAGGAGGATTGGAGTCTATAGAGTCTAGGGGAGAGGGAGGAAGAGAAGTGGATTATTGCACAG
>PVKE010019729.1:0-13826 GCA_004027555.1 Craseonycteris thonglongyai | reverse complement strand
CCAGAAAGGCGGGGAGCTGCCTACCTTGGGTTCAACCCAAGGGCATGCTGGGTCTGAGGTGGAGAATGCAGCCTGAACAGCCAAAGGCCACTGCTCGATGCGGATGATGAAATGTTCTCTATGAGCATAGAGGGAATCCGTCGTTCCTCAGTGGTACCAACAATCTGAGTCAGGAAGCATATTTCTGACATTGCCATGACCGAGTGCTTGTGTGTCAGGGCAGTTTTGAAGCCAGAACGTCAATTCACTATCCTGGGCAGTGGTTTATTTTCTCTTACTCTACTAAAGCACATCATCGTTAAGCGTTGGGTTCAACATACTCAGTCAATACTTAATTGATCACCTTAAACCGTTAACATTCCGTAAGTCAGGGGTGTCCAACCATTTGGCTCCCCTGGGCCATCTGGCAGCAAAATAATTGTCTTGGGCCACACATAAAACACACACACACGTCATTAAAAAAATCTCGTAATGCTTTAAGAACGTTTACGAATTTGTGTTGGGCTGCATTCAGAGCTGTCCTGGGCTGCGGGTCGGATGAGCTTGCTGTATGTTGACATATGTATATATAAAGTGCTATCTGCTTTTTAATGAGAAATCTGCATGTCACTGCAGCATAGGACCCTCCCTGGCACAAAGTAGGAAATCAATTTATATTGATTGAATAGATGAATGGTATGGAGGTGGCTCCTGTTAAAGGTGGAGTGTATTGACTGTAGCAAATTTATTTCAGATATGAAAGACTGGTGGTATAATACATTCTGAAAAATGAACTCTTCACTCCCAGGGTCCTAAGTGAATGTGGTCCCATACACACTGTCGTAGTGTGTGTTTCACAGAGTTGAGACTCTTCAAGAATAGCTTAGTCAAGGTTTAGAGACCAGATATTGCTATAGTGGAATAAAGTTATTGATAAAAAGGGCTGCCCAGTGAGCCAGGAGATATTTAAGACAATAACATGATGAGCCGTGCTTCCTGAACTTTTATTTAAACATTAAGTCCCTCAAGTTCATTTACCCATTTGTTCATTCATTGAATATTTATGGCATATCTACTATTTAGCATTTTCTGTTGGGCTAAAGAAAAGCAATTTTCAAAGTTGTGATGTCTTTTACAACTTTATTTAAAACACCAAATGACGGTGTATCAGTAATATCAGTAGGCTGATTCCAACGTTAAGGTTTATCATCGACCGAGCAATCACTATGGTAAAGAAATTTATATTTTCTTACAAAGATGAACTCAACTGACCACCTATTCATGTGGTAATCCCCAGGGACTTACCGGTGCCGGACTGGGGCATACTTTTAGGTCTCAGGTGGCTGGGATTGTGTATGATGTACTTTGAAGGCACTATCGCTAAGAGTTTTTAGAAAATTAGCATGATTTTCATTTTAGTGTCTGCCTTCTTAGAAGATGAAGCTCAAAAAATACATAGTGAAATATGTCTAGCTTTCGTCTCCCTGTTGACATTCACTTGTTCTGTCATATGGTTAGTTGGTCACATGCCTATCTTTATACTGAAGCAGCCTGAAAGAAAATCTTATTCAAACACTATGGAAGGTTTAAAGCCTTTTTTAAAAATCTGTGTATTTTCACATTTTAAAGTTTCTTGCACATCGCTATCTTTCTCTAATGTGGGTATTCAGTTAACGTTTATTATCTCACACTTCAGAATTTGGGGGTGAGTTTCTGGTATTTTAATCCAGGAAAAGACACAAATTGAAAAGAATATAGAGATTATAGCCCATAATCAACTAGTTTGAAAAAATCTACGTAGAAAATGTGGCCCCCACATGTTATGCGTAGGGTTTTGTCCTATAGACACACTTGCGCATATGCAAGATGATACAAGGTTTTCCAATAAATCATTGCTTGTAATATCACGAAGGAATGTAGGCAACCCCGTGTCCCAGCAGGGGGTTGGCTAAGTAAATTATGGCAAATCCGAACAATGGAATATTTTGAAGCTGTTAAAAAAATGAGGTGGCTTTTACGTATTGATGTGGCAGGGGCTCCAGGACATTTCATGAAGTCAAAGCAAACAAGGTGCAGAACAGTGAAAATAAAATACCCAACGACCTCTCATTGTGTACGCTCTGTGTGCTGTTTACATACTGATTCCCTCAAAGGATACACAGAAATCTGGCAGCAGGACTTGCTTCCTGCGAGCACGGGGGTTTTCAGTCAGAGATAGGGCTTACATTTTACTGTGTCCGTTTGTCGTTTTCCATTTCGAAAACTTGTACAAATATTACCAATCCAAAAAGGAAAAACAAAACAAAAAAACAAAACTTTAAAAACATAGTAGGAAGGTTAGTGGAGTCTGTGATATAAGGAGAAAAATTACATCGGCTTGATTTATTTGCCTCCCCTTTGATGATAAACATATGTTTGTTTCAGTGTCCTGGTCAACGGGTCCCACAGTTTATCCATAAAAATACTCCCCAGAGAGTCTTTCTAAAATGCCTTGCCTTTGTTTTGTTTTTAAAACCATTCTAATCAACCAACTGCTGAAATATCAAAGCCACTTGTTTTTAATTTTTCCAGATGGCAATGATGCAGATAAAATGTAAGCCCCTAAATAAAGAGTCCTTCTTTAGCAGGAAAACTTGTAAATAGAAAACAGAAATCCGTTTTTGCCCATGTGTTTATTTGGTTCTTTGAAAACCTGTCAGATAAAAGGAGGCGATGCCTTCCTGACTACTTGCATTCCCTTCTCTCCATGTCTTTCTTTTTCTCTGAGCTCTCCTCTCCTCCCTTCCTCTTTTTCTCTGCTCCTTGCAAACACCTTTCCATTTTCCTCTTCTACGTGCTGGGCCCTTCTGTCTCCTGGCCTGAGTGTTCTGTGTGCGTCTTCTGTAAAATTCTGGAAAAAGACGCCCTTCGGACTGAGACGTGGGAACAGGCTCGCTGTTTGTGTGTGGAACTCACACTCTGAGAGAAGAATGACATAATCTCAACCAACCTGACAGTGAGACGCTCCCCCTATGAAGACAGTGATGTCTTCATGTCCCATAAATAGGGGGGGCAAGCCCCTTACGACCTAAGCTGAGATGCTTTTGAGAGTGAAGGGGGTGGGGGGAGATGCTGTCTGTGGTCATGCTGGGAGGCGGCTCCCTGGGACCTGGGTCCCATGAGCATCGGCACAGCTGGGACAAAGGAAGATACTCACCAGCGAGGGTTCTGGAATCGTATGCAGGTGCACCTGTAGGGGCGAGATGGTAGCTCCGTTACGGTTGTGGTCGGTCATAAAACCGGAGACACCCCAGTCACTGGGGTCCCCATCTTAAAGCCTCGAGAGATTCACAGCTGGCAAAACCAAACTCGTTTTAGCAAAGAATAAGCAAGGTTAATTCATGCAGACGCTGGGCCTCGCTGAAGAATCAGACATTCTGAAGAATCAGAGACGCAGGTTACCGAGAGCTGTTCTGTCCCCTGGGCTGTGTGTGGCTCTAGGTTACACAAGCTTCCCCTGTCCGGAGAGGACGCAGGTATTATTCAGATCCTTGGCAAAGCAGGTTAGTCTGGCGGGCCTTGTCACATCTGGGAGATGGACTTTCTTTTCTGGCTGGACCGAGGCCAGAACCGAGCACAGAGAATCAGAGACCAGAGCGTAGAGGCTGTGGCAGAGAGCCGGCGCGGGGCCACGCAGACAGAGAGCTGAGCTCCCCTAACGTGAGCAATGCCAGTGCTAACCTGGCTTCTCAAGGGAGGCGGAGGGGCTGTGGTCCAGGGCCTTGGCCGTGGTCTGAGCTGTCACTTGGGAGGGTTCGTTCCTGACTACTCCAGTACTTCCTGCAGGGGGACTTTCTGATGGCATCAGCTGGGAGCCTGGCCCAGTAGCTGGCTTTGTGGCCACTGTGGTGTCTGGCTCTGTAGGAAGGTGCAACAACATAGGGAGAACGTCAGTGTGTCGAAGAGTCTCTCTCTCTCGTCTCCAGAAGGGAGCAAGGTCAGTACCTGCTCTCGTGAGCCCGCCCTGCTCCAGCCCTCCCTGGGCACATTGCTCCACAGCTCTTTAGGAAAAACCCATCCACGTGGGACGTAGTCATCCGTCTGGAATGGCCACGAGACGTTTGAGAATGCTAGAGGATTTCCTGTTACTCATCACGGTGCATGTACATTAACGATCCCCGAGATTAGAGCAGATCCGGGCTTGTCCACTAGGGGAGACTGATTTCCAAAACAACAAAACCAAACCAAACAACAACAGAAAACAATCCAACTAGAAATTTATTTGCCAACGACATCTGGGATGCTGATTTTAGTTTGTTTCATCTGCGTGCACAAAATTTCCAAATAAAGGAAATAAAGGCAGTCTGAGATCTGCCCTGTCTGAACTGGAGTGGATTCTGGTTTGGCCCCAGTGTCTTTGGCCATCTGGACACACTAGTTGTGTGGCTTTCTCATGTGCTTCCAGACGCACAGGCTATGAGAAGTCCTCATGCCCTTTAATCCTTCGCCACTAACATGTACCTCGCACTATCCAAGCTGCCAGCACTCCGGACATAGATGCCATTCTGTGTCAAAGCGCACACTCTCACGTCCGAGATTACGGCTGCACAGCTGCGTCTGACCCAATGTTGGGGACACGGAGGCAGGGCTGGGAGCGGCCACATGATGAGTCTCCTCCATTGGGTGAGCCAGGCGTGATTCCGAGCAAAGGAGTTTTCCAGTGACGCCCAAACTTAAATGTAGCCCATCCCCTGACCTCTTCCTTGTGTTTGTAGCCAACTAAACTAGGAGGAAAAACCTGTTCCTGGCCTCTCCATCCTCTCCCTTCAGCAGTAGTTCTCAGCCTTGGCTGCCTACGAATCAGTGGGGAGCTTCTAGAACCTCGACGTGCAGACGGCGTGCGGTCTGCGATTCCAAGGCATCTCAGTGGGCAGCCAAGGTGAGGGGTCAGCCCTCGGGGGGAGGTGTGCTGAGCAGTGTAGTTGAGATAACAGAGTTCCTGTGTCTGGAGGGAAAGGAATGGACGAGGACCAGGGGGAGCCATGCATTGGATAACGGCTCCCCAAACAATCAAGAGTGAGGTGCACCCAGGAGAGGGGTTGCTGGGTCATATGGCAATTCCATTCCTAGTCTTTTGAGGAAGCTCCACACTGCCTTCCACAGTGGTTGTACCAATTTGCATTCCCACCAGCAGTGTATGAGGGTTCCTTTTTGTCCACAGCCTCTCCAGCACTTGTTATCCCTTGTCTCGTTGATTATAGCCATTCTAACAGGTGTGTGATGGTATCTCATTGTGGTTTTTATTTGCATCTCCCTAACTGCTAGTGAAGTGGAGCATTTTTTCATATATCTGTTGGCTGTTTGTATGTCTTCAGGAGAAAAGTGTCTGTTTAGGTCTTCTGCCCATTTACCCAAAAAACCTGAAAACCTTAATCCGCAAAGATACATGTACCCCAGTGGTCACTGCAGCACTGTTCATGGTGGCCAAGGCACAGGATCAGCCACACTGTCTGCTGATAGATGACTGGATAAAGAAGTTGTGGTACATTTATACAATGGAATACTACGCAGCGATAAGAAGAGATGAAATACAGCCATTTGTGACAACGTGGACGGACCTTGAAACCATCTTATTAAGTGAAGTAAGTCAGACTGAAAGAATCAAGAAACATGTGACCTCACTTACAGGTGGAATATAAAACTGAAAGGAACGAAGAAACAAAGACTCATGGACACAGTCAATAGTTTAGTGGTTGCCTGAGGGTAAGGGGGGAGGTGGGTGGGAGAGATGGGAGAGGGGGGAGTAGGGAGGGGGAATCAAACACACCGTGATGGAAAGTGAGCTGATTCTGGGTGGTGAGAACATAATGCGACGTATAGACAATGTCATGTACAATTGTACACCTGGAAACAATGTAATTGATACCAATTAGTGTCACCCCAATAAATTTAACCAAAAAAATAAATAAATAAAAAGAGTGAGGTGTAAAGTAAAGGTATTATATGGTACAGGGCATACCGTCCCATGAGGTTGATCTTCCAAGAGTTTGAATGTTCTGAACGTCAGGACAGGGCTGAGGAAGTTGACCCAAGACTCAGTGAGAATACGGGACATGGACACTTTGTGGGACGCATCTATACTGGTGCTGTCATGGTTAGTAACTCGCTGATGTTTAAGACAGATGGCCGGCGGTTCCGTGTGGCTCGCTTGTGTTTCTGAATGTCACCCATTTTTGTTAACCTTGACAGAGCTCCTTCTAGAATCAGAACTCATGGCATGTGTTGTTTGTTGTTGCTTTAAAAAAATGTCATTTGTAATTGACCTACAGTACTCGTTTTAGGCGTACAACATAGTAACCCAACACTTCTGTATTTTGTAAAGCGATTGCCAAGCCGACTCTGGTCCAGGGGCCCTGTGTTTTCTGCCGGTACCTGTGAAACCGTGATGGGTCAGCATGCACGGCAGGCAAAACCTCAGACCCTGCCCGGTTCTTGAAGATGATATGAGTTGACAGTTAAGTGTGATCTGACACAGCAAGAATAGCCTTTAAGTCATGATTAATTATGCACAGATGGGTTAAAAGAGACACTTGAACTACAGTAAATGTTTATTCTTGACTTAAAAAAGCATCTTTTTGTTCTGTTCCGTTAGTTTGTGTGGGAATTCCAGCAGTGGCCCATGAATCTGAGGGATTTGTGGGACCTGAGTGTTAGCAGGGAATGGAAGTCCTTAAAAAGTTCCCAACATTCCTACCTTGTCCAGAAGGGGAGGGGCTCTCTGCCTCTGGGGTCACCCCTGCCGGTGTTACTGTGGAGGGTGGCCTTTGGTGAGTCAGGGAGGGGTCTCCTAGAGAGAGGACAACCACATGGTATTTACGACCCTGACGGTGGAACCTGGGGTGGCTTCAGAACTGGGTATAAATACAAAATAAATAGACAAGTTTAAAACGGGCACATGTGGCTTCCTACGATATAAACACAAGAAACAATGTCTTCCAACCTGCGGTTCCCATGCAGATGCAAACATGGCCGGCAACAGGAGCCTCAGCGTGTGAGCATCAGTTACCCTCGGCCGCAAGTCCCACAGGGGCAACTCGGATGGGCCCAAACATCCAGGGGGCTGCATCACTGAAGATGCAGAACCCGAAGAAAAGAACCCGAGTCTTTTTCACCACGGGCACGGCTAGTTCTGCCTTTTCTCCTGAGGGAGGCGCTGTCTCCATCTTCTAAAGCTATACAGGAGACCCCCTATGAACCAGAACTCAAGCAACCTGCACTCCCAAGCCACCAGCAAAAAAAATCGAAGAAAAACTATCCTGGCAGAGAGCTGCTACAGCATTTGAAACTTATCGCTTTTGTAGAACAGCAACCCTTCTTCACTTCTCAGCATGTTATGCAGCTGCACACCATGCAAAACCTGACTTTGCATGAGAGGCGTAGGGCCTCAAAACATGAAGATATTTGTCCAGTTTTCAAGAAAGCTGCACACAAGTTTGTCAGTACAGCATCGTCTGCTGACGTAGATCCAAAGCCATCCACATCCACTTCTCCAGATCCAGTTACATCATCAGATCCTGATGATCCTGATGCGATGTTTCCCAGGAAACTCTCTACCCTTCCTGGAACAGTGTTCAGTGTGTATGTGTGTTTATTTCTAAGTGACTTGAAGTTAAAACAAATCATGTTAATGAGGATCATTAAGTTGAAAAGTTTATTGACTGCCATTTAACTAAAATTGCACACTGCATTCACAATGCTGTCTTTATGACAAAACTGGGATGTTAAGTTTGTCTTTAAATTTGTCTTAATTGGCTTTTAATCACTGTATTTCAATATGAATATCAAGGCAATATAGAGTTTATGGTATGGTATATCACTTAGGCCTATTTTTAATAGTAAATCTCAATCAAGCAGACACTACATTTATCCGGCGTCTACCAATCCCCCATGGGTGCCGGTAAACTGAGCGACTACTGTGTAAGTGTCCTTGGAAAGACAGTCCAGAGAAAGGGATGTGGGTCCTCTGCATCCTGGCCCTGCCTCTGACATCTGTGTGACAGTCTCACAGAGGGAGGGGGCCCTGGGTTATCTAAACACTGCAGATTCAGTGAGAAAGACTGGCTACAGAACACGTCCCTCCCGTTTGCTTCTCCCTTTGCGAGGCTGGGGATTTTCTCACAAATGTTATAGGAGAAAGTAGATCATTTCCTGCTGCCCGTGCCCTAGGCATGCAACAAATGCTATGAATATGTCAGAGCGCTCTTGGAAAACCAGGGGTTAATCTCGATTTTTTTCTAGAGCATTCCTGGAAATGGCACCGTTGGCTTCTGCCTCCACCTTGTTTGGCTTCCTCTGACATAGTCATCCAGTCGTAAGATGGTTTAAAAAGACAAACAAACAAAAAACGCTGGCTCTGGCCACTTCTTTGCACGTGCTCTGGCGCACTGGCTGAACACCAGGCTTGGGTGACTGAGTGCAAAGGCTCTCTGCTCCACATGTCTCCCCAGCCCCCGGGGGTGGCTACCAGTGGAGAAGAATGACAGCAATTTCCCTGCAGGCTGGCTCCCAGGGAGAAATTAGAAACGCTCCCTGGGAAGCCAGCATGCTTGAGCACACACCCTTAGTAAATCGCTGCCAGATTCTTGCCACCATAATCTGAAAGCATTGATGATCGTAATAGTTAATAGTTACCAGGCTTCGCTGAGCTCCTCCAGTGAGCCAAGCAATATCCCACACCAGGTCCACTTTCTAGGTGAGGAACTGCGAGCTCCGAGATATGCAGGCCCTGCCTTGCCCGAGGTCTCACAGATGGTACATAGCCCAGCCAGGATTCGAACCCAGACTTGTGTGGCCCCCCCACACCCCCACCCAGCCCCCAAACCCACGTATTTCCACCTCTGGGAGGTGTGGGTTAGAGGCCCCTTGGTTTATGTAGCCTCAGACCTCAGTGCACATCTCCCGGCCCCCTTTGGGGGACTCATTGAGCGCTGCTGTCTGTGCGTCCTTGGCAGAAGAGTGGACAGGAGGGCTGGGGGTGCAGGGACTGCTACTTACGGATGCACTTGAGACTTGGAACTGTCCACTGCGTGACGTTCGTGGTCTCGTTCCGCAGGCACTTTGTGAGGCTGGACGTGCCGGCTTTGCGCTTGAAACCGGAGTTACAGACGTACCGCTCCCTGGAGTTCTCTGTGTAGCTCCTGACCTGGATCTGGGCGTGTTCGATGGATGTGGGAGTAGAGCACGTGGTACCTGCGCGAGTGCAAAGAAGACGGGAGAGAGGAACAGAGGTCAGCTCATGCAGAGGCCTTCCAGGAGCCCTGCCTTCTGTGCCAGCCGTCCCACTGAGCTCCCGACGGGGCGTTCCCATTGCAAAGCTCGGCCTCACCTCCCCATCGGTCTCCCAACTCAGTGTCTCTCAGAGGTACCCATCTCCCTCGTTCCCTGCTGCCCCACCGCCACCAGTCCGCTGAGAGCAACAACCAGAGCTTCCAGGCAGCCAAAGACATCTTTAGAACCACGTGGGTGGCGGAGACACTTTTTCCTGGCTCTCGGCTGCTCTTAGAGTGAAAGCGAACATCCTTCGGAAGTCTCTAGCGATTCTTCTGCTGGCCACACAGGCCTTGGGTCCACCCCACCCCCATGCCACTCATAGGCCTGCCCCGCTCCCCGGACCCGCCTCGTGCCCTTCCTTGCCATCCTACCTCACTCACTTGCCATGACTTCCACAGGAAGGCCTTCCCTCACCCCCACCGTCAGCCACGGCCCGTAGCTCTGTGTTGTTTGTCTGTATAGCGTGTTCACAGTTGTGTTTAGGATGCTGAGGAGATGTGCCAATGACCAATGCTCATCTCACAATCTGCACTGGAAGCTGCCGAGGGTCAGGGTCACAGCTGGTTTGCCCAACATTGTATTCCTGACCCTCAGCATAGTACCTGCCACGAAAAGCTGCTAACGAGCTACCTGTTCAAGGAATGAACGGATAAACTCTCTTCTCCAACACCAGGCTTACGTCTGACCTCGTATAAGTGAGTCCAATTTATTTAATGTCTGTATGTGCGGGCTCTGGCAGAAGTAATGCCCTTTTTAAAGTAATATAGTGTGTTTGAGTGTGAGATTATGTTACAATGTTCCATGTTTATGGTTTTGTCATAGAAGATTCGGTATAGGGAAAGCTGGAATGGCTCATCGATCTGGTTAAGCGCTCGCTTTGCAGCCCCGGGTCCGAGGATCGAATCCTAGCCCTGGACTGTGTGGACCCATATTCTGAGCTAGGGTGTGCCCCCAGTTTGGTTCTTGCCGGGGCCCATGTGGGAGGCCCCCAGCCCTGTTCCTGCCCTGTGCAGCTTCATGCCCAGTGGTTACCCATTGCACTGCAGTTCAGCACATGGGTTTGTGGGGCCAGAAATTGAACCCCGGACCTCGCGATTCCAAGGCAAGTGCTCAACAGCTGAGCTATCCCGGCCTCCCCAATACACAATTAGGCTTTCTTGCACGCAGAGGAGATGAGCAAGAACTGGTTTCTTAGACCAGCCCTGCCTGAGGCAGTGGAAGTAGCTTAGAGTGGGCTGTGTTGGAAGGAAAGTCCCACAGAGGGAAATTCTGCAGCATTGTCCATTGTCCCGGGACTAGTCAGAACCTGCTGAGAAGGGGTTGTCCGCCACCATTACTAATGTGTAGACGTTCAGAGGCTTGAGGGGCTGGCCAAGGGCGGTAACCTAGCTTACCCAGCTGGCTATAAAGCATCAAAAATCTGTGGGCTGCCTGGGAAGCTGGTTTTTTGGTTCTAGGTCTAGAAGCCCAAGTACATCTCTGCTGAGAGGCTGGAATGTCAGCAGGGGAGAAGGCTGGGATTCAGCCCAGGGAACCGAGCAAAGCAATCTTTCTGCCAAGGAGGGTAGACTGAGGGGGTCTCTGAATACAGTGGCAGTCAGACTCACAGACAGGAGTCGGAAGGGCCCCCACCCCTGATCCCGTCTATACCTGAGGTCACTATGGCCCGTGGGCCAAATTCAGCCCACTACCTACTTTTGTCAACAAAGTTTCCTTGGAAAGCAGCCTGATTCGTCTATGTCCTGCCAACAACTGACCGCTTTCACGCTAGGACAGCTGAGTTGAGTTGTTGCCACAGAGACCGGATGGCTCAGAAAGTCTAAATTATTTACTCCCTGGCTCTTTACGGGACAAGTTGGTCAACCCCCGCTCTGTGTAGCCTTTAAACCAGTCATCGCCTTTGTTACTGAGACTACTTGTCCAGGGGGGTCAGCAGAGAACCGATACAGTCCTCTGGGTGATGGAGATGGACAAAGGTCATGCAGCCCACACAAAACCAAAATCCTTCCCACGTGGCAAAACTCAAGGTAAGTCAAGAGGCAAGTGACAAAATGTGGCGGGGGAGGGGAGAATGCATCTCATATCATGCAGGGCTAATTTCTCTCAGAGGTGAAGAGCTCCTGAAAAGTCAATAAAAAGGGGGAAAACAGGAAAAAGATACAGACAGGCAGGTCACAGAAAAGGAAACACAGATGGCTCTTAAATAAAATGATACTCAGCCTCGTCTACCGCAAAGGACGCGTAAAATAAAACTACATAAGGTAGTACTTTTTCAGCTCCCCAATTGGAAAGGGGCCGAGAGTTGATGACTACACTGTGCTGCTTTCGTATGGCGCCTATAACATCCAGTGAGGGTGTATTTGCAGACTACATACACACGCTCTTGACGCCACAATTCTGCTTCTAGGAATTTATCTTCTGGATATATCTGCATACTCGTATGGATCTGTTGTTACAACCCTCAGGCACGGATCAGATTTTACCTTGCAGGCATATTTGTGAGTGTGCACCAAGTCACTGATTATAGTAGCCAGCACCTGTAAATCACCTTGTATGGTGTTAGTAGAACACTAAGTAAATGATGAAACAGCTGCACAATGTAAAAGTACCACCCAGCTCTTTACAGGAGACGAAGAAAGCGCTTTATGCACTGAAGTGGAAAGATCTCCAAGATACACTGGTAGCCTAAGAAGAAAAGGATTAGGGCTCTGTGTTATCTGCTACCATCTGTGACAAAGAAACAATACCCCCCCCCCTTTTTTTTGTTTATACATAAGCTCTTTGAAAAGATACACAAGAAACTTAGCCCTGGAGTTGAGGCAGCTAAGAGGTCCAATGGCAAAACTTCATCCTTTCTGAATTTTCAATGGTGCCAATGCTTCACCAGTTAAGGAATGCTTTTGAGGGGAAGCTGGGATGGCTCAGCGGGTTGAGCGCTCGCTTTGCAGCCCCGGAGCCTGAGGATCGAATCCTGGCCCCGGCCCATGTGGACCCATATGCTGAACTGGGGTGTGCCCCCAGTTCAGTTCTTGCCGGGGCCTATGTGGGAGGCTCCTGGCCCAGTTCCTGCCCTGCACAGCCCCCTGCCCACCTGTGGAGTGAAACTATGTGGGAAACTAATGCTGTCAACTATGGAGACTGCTCTGGGCCTTCCCCTTCTCTCTGTCTCTGTCAAAAGACAATAAAAATAAATCTTAAAAAGAAAAAGAAATGCTTTTGAAAGTTTTTGTAATGCTCTGTTTCTTAAGAGGGTGTTTATGATTCTTTTTTTCATATATTACATATATGTTGAGGCAAAAATTAAAAAATAAAAATTTAACAACCAGTTCAATAACCAGTCAGAACAGCTTGCTGGCATTAACCTGGACCAGGTGGGGTGACCACTGGCCACAGATGCATGGCTACAATGACAAGGACTGGCAGAATATCAGTCATGCATATGTGCTACATACTGTTTTAAATGTATGAACTACTTTATACAAAACAAAGGGGAGGGGGTTTAAAGTACCCTAACTCTGTAAGTCACAAACTTCGGTGGAGCCTAGGGCAAGAGAGAGATAAGTCATGCCAAGGTTGCTTATTTACCGGTATTTATTTTTATTTTTTAAAGGTTTATCTTATTGTTTTATGAGAGAAAGAGAAAGAGAGAAGGGGGAGGGCCCAGAGCAGTCTCTGTAGTTGGACATCTTTAGCTGTGACATGGTTTCCTTCCACACAGGTGGATGTGGGGCTGCGTGGGTCGGGAACTGAATCAGGGGCCTCCTGCACGGGAGGTGAGAACCTTCGCTGCCATCCTGACAATGACCACTTGCACCGCAGTTCAGCACATGGGTTTGCACAGGCCTGGGGCTGGGATTTGATCCCCGGACCTCACGATTGCGAGGCAAGGGCTCAACCTGCTGAGCTCTCCCAGCCTCCCTGTTTTACACTTTCTAAGTCTCGAGATGGAGACTTCCTCCACTTAGGACAGTGGTTTTCGGCTCTTAGTGTTCACGGCACACTTTGAAATAAAACCTTTGTGCCCTGTCACTTGAGGGTATTTCGAAAGTCAAGGTAACAGCAGCTGTGTTAGCCAGAGTCGTAAAGAACTGCTGCTTTAGTAGGACATCGGTGCTAACGTGTGAATCATGTGCTCATCCTTCAGAATCGGTTCCTATGTGAGTGGGACACTATTGCGTATATGAGGGCGACCGCCCACATTGTGTCTTGATTCTTACACGTTTAACCTTCAGTTACCTTCAAAGTACTCTCTGTTGGATGCAATATAACAACCTATCGAGATGCTTTTTCCACTGCTCAAAGCAGTTTATTAAAAAAAAAATTTTCATAGAAGTTCATTTATTTTATTATGAATTGTTAAATTTATTGGGGTGACATTGGCTGGTAAAAATTCCATAGTTTCCAGGTGTACAATGCTGCATGACATTGTCTATGTGTTGCATTATGTGCTCACCACCCAGAGTCAGTTCTCCTTTCATTAGCGTATTTGGCTCCCTGTCCCCCCTCCCCCACCCCCTCCCCCACCCCCTCCCCCACCC